>VUQI01056560.1:0-11581 GCA_015106735.1 Paratilapia polleni
TGATTGCAAATCAGGGTTATTCCACCAAATATTGATTTCTGAACACTTACTAAGTTAAAACATTAGTAATGTGTTGTTTAATAATGAATATGAACTTTTATTTTTTTTTTTTTGCATTATTTGAGGTCTGAAAATACTGGACCTTTTCTGGTATTTTGACCATTTTTCATTTTCTGCAAATAAATGTTCTAAATGAAAATATTTGTATTTGGAATTTGGGAGTTATGTTGTCAGTAGTTTATAGAATAAAACAAAAATGTTCATTTTACTCAAACATATACCTATAAATAGCAAAATCAGAGAAACTGATAATTTTGCAGTGGTCTCTTAATTTTTTCCGGAGCTGTATAGAGTACCAATCAGAAGCTTCAACACATTTAATCATTTGAAGGCCGATTCATCTCAGCTCCTCCTCCACACTTTGCGGTGGAAACAATACATGCAGATATAATCTGTTCATCTTTGTGATGTAAAAAACACTGCAGCTGTAACCAAAAATGTCACATTTAGCCTCACTAGACAAAAGTCCAGATTTTTATATAGCGCCAAATCACAACAACAGTTGCCTCAAGGCGCTTTATATTTTAGGGTAAAGACCCTAAAAACCCCAACAGTGACCACGACCCATTTTCTGCTAATAAATGCTCTAAATGAAAATATTTGTATTTGGAATTTGGGAGTTATGTTGTCAGTAGTTTATAGAATAAAACAAAAATGTTCATTTTACTCAAACATATACCTATAAATAGCAAAATCAGAGAAACTGATAATTTTGCAGTGGTCTCCTAATTCTTTCCAAAGCTGTAATTCTGGGCTACCTAAAAATCTAAACAGTACAGCTTGCAGAGATGGCATTCATTTATATCAAACCTGCCCCAAATTAGACAATTTCCCCACCTATTTTCTTCATTTAAAATGAAATCTACAACATAATAAAATATTAATAAAGTGAAAGAATTTATATACTGTAATTCCTGAAGCGATTGTATATCAGCGGGGAAGCCAGGTCAAGAATTGTGCCAGATTGCATGTTTTCTTTTTTTAAAAATATTAAGCCAAAAGGCTACTTTCTAAAACGATTCTATTGTCACACTGGCCAATATGACTACATTTTTTTTGCCAATATTGGTGTTCATTTTTAAAAATGTATTCAATAGCCTGGTCTACCAAATTAAAAGAAATGACTTAATGTTTTCAAATTCACATATTTTAATGCTCTCCCTCAAAACTCAAACTTAGGGCATTTGTGCCCATGTGGTATATGCCCTAGCCACTCAGATATCAGAAATGCCACCTGTTACGTGAGAAGGAGACCAGAGATGAGAGAGCAGAAGTTACACGAGCTAATAAAAGCAACTGTTACTTTGAGTGTTATGAGGGGAGTTAAGTTGGAGCTCAGGAAATCTGCGCAGGCAACAGTACATGTGAGTGCACACATGGTTTGAACAAGGGCAGAGCAAATCTGCACAGGAGCAGGGAGAACTGGAGTGCAAGGGCAAAGTTTTTTTTGGGAGAGCATTGCAATATCTTAGTGTAATAACAAGAAATTGAGTTCTCAAACTGAAAGAACATGTGCTTAAATAAGAGAATAAAAAGAATAAAAATATAACACATAACATGTTTAAACGTCTAAAGCAACTTCTGAATGCTTACAACTGGCTACACTGAGCAATTTGTTCCAGAGCCAAGAACAAGGCAAACTTTAAATCTGAAAAAAATAGAATTTTTTACATTTTAGTAGAACACATTATGACATCTCATCACACTTTAATTACAAAATCAATATTTGGCTTATTTATTAAGTTATTACTACATGTTTGTGAGTGACTGTATGTCTAAACACTGTGTGCAAGCTTTATAATGGTCTATGCCAGTGCAAACCCTCTTTTGGCATTAAAATGTTACTGGGATTTAATAAATAAATTAAAATGTTACTGGGATTTAACAAAAGGGCACAGTGTCAATTTTGTGACTGAAAGGCAGATATTTTTGTGGCTGGTCTTATTGCATATGTATTTGTAGGAGTTTCCCTTTCAGAGCACAAAATTTTGGGAGGACTATAAAAGAATCACACAAGCGTGACTTACTAATGCTTGCATCAAGCAAATTACTGCAAATTGCACTAAACGTAATGCTGAAAAAAACATGTTTTATTTTGGGTCTGACGCGGTTGTGACAGTTGCCGCTAGGAGTGTTCATTTATTTGGAATGCAAACATTTCTGCTCTTTCTTTGTTTTTTTACTTTTCTCTATCAGAGCTATTATATACCTGTCTGTCAAAATTCAGTCATTAATGAGACAGTGTGTTAAGAAAAATGTCTGAATGTTACAATATGTAATATTGACCTTAATAAGTACCTACAGCCTCACACAACCTGGAGAGAAAACAAGAGTGATGTGTGCATTTACGCATATGCCACAGTAACTGTCATGGGGTGGCTGTGTGGCAGGTAAGATTTGGACCCAATATGCAGACTCAAGAGACTCAGGAAGTACACTAAAAGCGAGCATTTAATGCAGATTACTAAGACCAAAACAAGATGCAAAATATTGAAAAGAAATAAAAAGCTAAGTCAGGGAATACCAAAAGTCCAGGAAACACTAGGAAGGTCAGACAGGAAAACACAGGGCATGGAAACACACAACTATGATGGACGACGCAACAAGGAACAGAAGCAAACTGAGGACTTACATACATAAGGCAGGGGAAACAGGAGGAGAGGAAACAGGTGAGGCACATCAGGGAAGACGAGACACGGGAAGTAAACTAAAAAGCACCAGGGACACAGGACTATCAAAATAAAACAGGAAACAAGACACAACTAAACAGAGAGGAAATAACTTGACCTAGGGCAGATAGATGCAGGGGAACACTGAGGGGAGATACAAATGAACTACAACTAGGAACTCAGGAATAAGCAGAAAACATGAAACACCAACATCAACAAAACCAGGAATTAGAAGATAAAATAAAACCCGAAAGTCCCAAAACTTAGAACGCCGGGTCAAATGACCAAGGACCATGACAGTAACATTAAATTCATTAACACACGGATGGCTGAGGATCTAGCATAAATAATGTTTTGTGTTCTTCTACACGTTGTACAGGTCAGTTGTTATAAATAGAATTCAGGTTTATATGGTGAAATGATTTACTTTGAAATAATGCAGCACAGTCCAAAGCAGTCTAACAGAAGAATTCACCCTTATATTGAAAACATACTGATTCTTTCAGCTGTCTTTCATTTATCTGAGACCCAAGTCAGACAGGCCTAGAGACTGGTTGGTGAGAGCCTGGCAACCACCAGTTGCTTGGGAAAAATGAGGTTGCGAGTGGCTGCTGAAGGTTGCTGGCAGTTGCTGTGAAATCGATTGCTAAAGCCCCAGTCACCCCCCCAAGTAACAACTGGTTGCTATGGAAAAATACAGATCTGTGAACACTAGCCAAACGGAGTTCAGTTTTTCATACATGTTGTTTAAGTGGTAAGGCACAACTTCTACTTTGAAGGTGATCCTGCTCCATTTCCTGTTTTCCAACCGTGGCAATCTGCTAGCAACCAAAGCAATCACAATGAGTTTTTTGGTGCAGCACCCTCTTTGAGGCTGATTTCACCCAGTAACAGCAGCCTACAGCAACCACTTGCCAACCAGTCAGGGAGTACACAGTTTTCTCTAGTGACCAGAGGTTGCCAGGGGGTTGCCGATCAGTCTGTAGGCCTGTGTCACTGAAGCCTGAATTGCCATGCTGTTTTCAAAGAAACACAGGCGTAAAACCTGTGCTTATACTGTATTATTTTTGTTAGTACAGTACTCACTCCCTCTTCAGGTCTGCTTGTGTGTGACCCACTAATTTGAGCTATTCTTGGTAGAATGTTGGTCATTATTGAAAATAACTGACTGCATCCTTGTTTACAAATTAGCACACTGTTAGTAGATCACCTGCAGAACGTTCTGCTCCAATCAGAGAATTTATGCAATTGCAGTATCACACTAATTTGCCCCACTAAGTAAATGTGGCCTGAAGTAAGTGTGTGATTGTGTGAATATGGTAATGTGTAATATATGTGTATATCTTCAGACACAAAATGTTGTTGAGATTTCATAAAACAAGGAAAAAAACTTTTATGGTTTACATCTCATCAAAACTTAAGAACTCTTTCTCTCTCTCACAGACTTTAAATATATACTCAGACCCTGAAGTCCATCGCACATGTTGTCAAACAAATGCTTTCACTCACACTAGCATCGTTACAAAAACATCAACACATCGCATAAGCAAATACGGTCTCTCTGTCGTAGACCTGTACTTTCTCTTTCGTACTTCAAACACACACACACTGGCACACACAAACACACACGCACACAGGCCTATAGCATTGCGACAAAGAGATCAGAGAAACGGGCAGAAAATAATAGAATCTTCATCCCAGTAATCCATATTCATTCTTCTCGTCCCTCCTCGCCTCATTCCTCCCTCCCTGCACGCCACGCTTCCCCGTATCTGACATTCAAATGAGTTGTCTTTTCTCCCTTGTTAGACACACACACACTCGCACACGCATAAATGCATAAACACTCACTCACAGTCTCGCTCTCTCTCTCTCTCTCTCACACACACACACACACACACCCACCCAAACATACACACACTCAGACTCATCCTCTTTCTTGGATACTTTCTGCCCCGTTGCACCCGTGATGGCAAATTGAGCGCCTCCCGTCTCTCTCTTCCTCTCACTCACCCTCTCTCTGTTGACTCCTCTCATCTTTCCTCCATCTTCTTCTCTCATCTGCCCCCCCAACCCCTCCAGACCCTCTCTGCCTCACAGTGATTTTACTACAGTGGCAGGTATGGTTGGATCACAAGCCAATGAAGGGAGGGAAAAAGCCTTTATATGGTGAATGGGTGCATGTCTGACACACACTTAATACATCTCACTCACTGCTATACATTTTCAGAAGAACACCAAGGAAAGTGAAAGTTTCTTTAAGAGGGAAACCCTACTGGAAAATTTTATATAGAAAAGATGGGAATATTTTTTTCTATCTCTCGATCTATCTATCTTCCTTTCCTCTCCATCTGTCTGTCGTGGTCCTATTAGTGGAAGATGAAGGTGTGATCATGGTCACTGTGTGCTAACAGGGAGCGTGCTGCCACGGATGACAAATATTACACACACACACACACACACACACACACACACGCAGGGAGACAACACTTGGTAGATTTCATCACTGCTTGTAATTATGATCCTGTCAAGTCCACAATGTGGCAATCCATAACGACACATGCACATGTGGACACACTCATACTCCCTCAGACATACGCACACGCACAAAACACAGAAACACATAGACACTTGACATATCTATTCATAAGTTCTCATAATCACACTGTGAAAACATACTTATTTCTCAGTCCTAAGTATAACAACACAGACACAGACAAAGAGAAGCTGGCACAAACACAGACACCGAAACATAGTACAGCCTGTAAGAGGTGACTGTCCTGTTATAATTCACAAGCTGAAACACATACAAGGGAAGTGTAAAATATAGAAGTGGAAGAATAAAAACACACTGTAACTCTAATACAACCTGCTTGTATAGGGGTGTTTACTGCAGCAGCTGTGTGTAGTAGTGGGCCTATGTTTCATTCTGTTAGGATAATGACAGTTATTGTGTAATCTTATTAATTTACATTAATGTCTTTGCATGGAATTGCATCTGGACACACAGCGTGTGTGTGTTTGTGTTTAGGTGTGCCCATGTGTGAATGCGATGACATCTCTGTCTCTAGTGTTGACACTTCATGTGTCAGGGGAACCTATTAGAGACCCTCACAGTCTAACCCCACACCTGACCCCCACCCTGATGTATGTGTGTGTGCGTGCGTGTGTTTCTGTTTTTTCTTCTAACCACAAATGTTGTATTGTCTTTTTTTTTTTTGTTTTCTTCATAAAATCTGTACAACAATCACTGTTATTTTATTTATTTAATTTTAGGATTTAAAACAAATCCTAGGTGCAACATAACTTACAGTTAAAGCTTTGTGTCCAGCAGATATGTGTGTTAAATTGTGTGTGTAAGCATATGTGTGTACGCATGCCCCTGAACTTTCAAACAAACCTGGTGTCTGGGGTCAGGTCTCTGGTTACCCCTGGATATCTGACCCAAAGACCCTATTGCCCCATATAAATCTACTGGGCAATGCTGTGAGTGTATTGGTGTGTAGGAACCTTGTGTAAGTACATGCTTTTGTCTTAATGTGTGTGAGAAAGTGTGGTGAAAGACAGAAAGAAAGAAATGCAATGAGAATCCTCAGTGTGTATATATATTTAAGTGTGTGTTGTTGTATATTTTTTATTCCTTGCATTCTCTCCACTGCATGTTCTTCTCTTGAAGGTCACTGGAGAATAAATATCAGTTAGGGAAACGCTTCTTGCTTGTATTCTTAAGCAGCTGGCAAAGGAGAATAAACAGCACTTTTACCACATGTAGATAGTGTGCAGGGCTTAATGTGTTGAATGTCAGTGGATATCAGTTGGCAGGTCTTGTGCTTCACTCTGCTCTACACAGTCAACACTGCGTTTAACCCCTAGATGACATTAAGAACTCATAAACTCACACGTGCACTGTTGTGTATACTTGTGTGAACTATAGGGAGACAGAGAAAATCTTGACTTCAGAGCCTCTTTTTCTGATGTGGGAAACAGAGACAAAAAATTTAAATCAACATATGAATTGTATTAGATATTGTTGTTAAAGGAATATTTCACCACCATAAAGGGATTCAAAGTAAGTAACACATCAGCGTACGGCACTTAAAAACAGTAATAGAAAATCCTGTGCTAACAACATCTTACAAGAAACAAATACTGTATTCATCATTCAATCATTACCAAACCTGCCCAAAAATAAACTGTTCTTCTTTGTCACAGACTTCTTTATGGCAGCAAAGGTGCAGTAAATGTTTTTATTTTTCTTTCTAGATTTTAAATACAGATTATTTATACTTTGATCATTTCAGTAAAAAAACAAAAAAAACAAAACTCATAACTTAAACATTCAGATGTGGTGCATTTTAGTGCAACACCTAGCACACAGCAACAATCCCAGAGCCAGCAGAGATTCAGTGCTCACTCCAAAGATACTTTAGCAGGAAGTCAATCCCAAGACTTGATCTATATGTTGTCCAGATGTCATTTGATACATTCGACTTTGATGAACCTCCACAGGTAAAACCTTTTTTTTTTTTTAACAATTATCTTGTTTTTAACTGTGCCCACTAACATTATTCCTACACTTTTTTTAAACCTGGAAGGAAAAATTGTTGCTAGGGTTTTGATTTCTAGGTTGTGTAATAGGTTAGGAACTGTGATCATTAGGTAAATTAAAACAATGGCATCATCCTAATAAGATGCTTGAAAGAATCAATCCAAATAATTCAAGCATGCCATCTGTCTTTTTTCTCGTGCTAATGACTTCACTAACTCACATGCCCTCTCACTTTATCCCTCCTTCTTCTCTCTGCCCCATCTCCTTTAAACATTCTTCTTCTCTCCAACCCCTTGTTCTCTTACAATATCCATTTCACTCCAAATTTTGGTAGTTTACTCAATGTTTCCCTTATTAAACCTGATTTCCTCTCTCCGTCTCCATTGCTCATCCAAACTAATTCACTCCCACCCTTTCTCTTCAGTCCCTCTGTCGCTCCCCTGTTCCCCTTTCCCTCATCCTCCCTCACACAGACACACACATGCCCCTCTCCCCATCTTGTCTCTCCAAACTCGCTCAAGCACAACTAAGCTGAGGGTTTGAGTCCCAATGAGAGCGGTTAGGGCAATCAGTGCTTTTCACACCCTCTGATGTTCTTAAAAGGTGGAGGGATCAGACGCCCCCGCTGTACCACGGCACTTCACTGACATAGCACACACACACAAACTCAGAAACAACTCAAATGCTCACATACACAAATGATTGCACAGATACTCGCAACATAGTACAGCACACTCAAACATCCACACTCGCTTGAAATCCAACATCCATACATGTCCACACATGGTCAAATAAAAACACAGAGATATACACTGCTGCATTATAATGAGCTGATTAATGGAGACCTAGATACTGAAATGACAGATGAACAACAAAACAACAATACTAGCTGCAGCATTTTGTCTACTGTTTGGAATCAGCTTTAGATTTTGGTTTTACTTAATACCACTAAGTTTACATTAGACCATATAAGTGCTCTAAACACTGTTTGCCTTTGCAGCATGATGACAAAATGTCATCATGCCAAAACATTTTCTCTCTGTCATGCATATTTATGAGCATGTTTCAGTATTAAACTTGATACTCAGTATAATCATAGTAACATCATTATTTTAAAAATGCTTTTAAATAGAAAAATGCAATATGCAGTACACAAAGGAAGTAGACTTTAATGTGTGTTGCCAGCAAGGTCTCAAGTGAAAATGTTTGAAATAGTCCTTCCTGGTGTATCATTCAGGTCTGTGGGATCAGGTGTGCATGATGGTGTGATATAGAATGCAGTTAGGAAACTGAATGTACAGCTCCACGCTCCCCATAATGCGGCAAAGAGCAGTGACGCTATCAATTTACACCGTAACGGACAACACAGTCACTTTGCACCAAAGTGAAAGACACCAAGACACACACAGTGAAAGACACACACAGAGCACAGGCACAAAGTTCAGGGGGATTAATTCACTGCATCATGTCATCAATCCTACCGTACCCCCTACTGTCAGAAAGGGAATAAAAATTTGTAAAAAAGGAAAGCTGAAGTGTGCTGCCCTTAATACGGTGCTAATATCTTTACCTGCTCTCCTCCTCTCCTTCCTTTCGCATTCCCTATTTTCTCTTTTTAGTTTTACTCAATTTTCTCCTCCTTTCACTCTCTTCTACTTTTCTATCTTCTCTTCATCAATCTACCCTCTCCTGCAGCCTCAGCCAGTCTGCCTTGATGAAGGGAGGCTCTTAGTCACATTGGGGTCAGTGTGTACACACATACACACACACACACACACCTGCATACAGTAGGAAAGGGTCATCCTGGCAGGGTTACGCTGCACAAAGTCAGCTTCCCATAATGTGGCTGCTGTCGCCTGCATCACACCCTCATGATCCAATTAGGAGCCTCGATTCCTCCAATCAGCTGCTGTTTCGACCAACAGGGTAGACGAGCAGGAAGAGGCAGGCGGGCAGTGCCAATCTCGTAAGTGCTTTTAGGGGATTAGAAGGTGGGTGGAAAGTGGAGAGGGAGGGGAACAACTCTCTCTCCTCATCCTTGGTGCTCTTGTTTTGTTGCCGAGATCAGAACACTACAATACCTCTTAATTTGTCACACAAGTTCTCAGTGCAATGGTTGCTCTTCCAAATAAAAACAGAAGAACTCACAGATTGAACTGGAGAGGAGAAAATATAGTCTAGAAATAAAGAGAATAGGAGAGAATGATGTATCTAGGGTGACTGTGAGTGGAGAACAAAGAAAGGAAAAGGATGGAGAGGTGGTAGAAAAGTAAGAAAGGAATTAACAAAGCATTTAAGGAGGACAGGAGGATGACTTAAGACTCAGGAGGAGCCGCAGTACCTTTTGGCCTGGTATGATCTCTTTGGGTGTTAGCATGTACGCAGAAAATATGAATTCAATGAGGTAACTTTAACACATTTTTAAATCAAATCTTTTTTTAAGTACTGCTTTGGCAAAGTGCTAGGAATAAATTTCAGGAGTCTTTAGCATCAATGTGCATGCACAGAGAATGTCTCTGTATGAAAGTTTTCACACAAGAATTTTTGCAATGCAATAGCTTCTGAAGAAAGTGAAATAAACAGAAAGAGAGAAAGAGAGAGAGAGAGAGATAGGGAGAGAGAAATCTTGATAAAGTTCAGATCATTTTCATCAAAGCTGCTTAAGAGCACACAACAAAGGAAATTACACACATACTCTATGATGATATGGTACTCTATCTACAATTGGTCTACTGTAACAGCTTAAAAAAGAACTGACATGCACACATCTGACACACCACAACTTTGTATGCCTCGTGTGCTCATTGTGTAGCCTGTGTGGTAAGTTAAAGTGTTATCTTGCGTTATCATGTGTTATCTTCAATAAACAATTTAGTGAAGCCCAATATTTAGATCTCTGAGGAAAACAATAGATGTTTTTTTTCAAGGCTTTTAGTCATTATCCACAGATAACACAAATTATTTGCACACAAACTCTTGTGTATGAAAGAGAAAGAAAAACCACAAGGCATTGGGGCATGTGATTGAAGTAAAAATGGGTGTTAAAATATCTTTAGTCGAACATGTACTATCTATAGCTGATAGCATACAAAGTGTTTTTTTGTGTAATCTATGACCTCTGCTGAGACTTGCACATATCTAAATTACACTGGCCGAGCTCAAACCATTTGCTGCTCCTGACCATTACGTAATAGTGACCTGTATTCAAGTCACATTTTATAATACAGTTTGGTAATCTGTCCAGTTAGAACAGAAATCCAATAGACATCAATAGCTAGGTGTGATCTAATTACAACAGGAAATTCATTAAAACAAGCAATGCTTCATCATTGCTTGGATTCAGCATGAGATCAAGACTTTTAGTAGCCATGTGCATAATAGTAATCACTGCGTGAAATTTCCACCACTAATAGGAAACATCGCATTAAAAAAAAACAAAAAACAATACATGTCTAATTTCATTTCAACAACATAGTGACACTAGTTTAAAATTGTGTGTGGACACCAAATGCTTAAAGCTGATTGGTCACCTGGAGAGCCAATCTCCAGAGGTATGCCTTACCAGGCAAAATCTGTTTTGCCGTTGCCTTTGTAATGAAGAGATAATGGGTCACACAGCTTGGGTCAGGATATTTCTCAAGTTCAACAAGTCTCTACTCACTCACTGTTCTACACAGTAAGTGAGGAGAGGGAAAAGAGAAGAGCGGGGATGTACAAGCAAAAAGCAAGCAGAATAAAATGCATTTTTTTCAGGATCAGCAAGGCTAGAACCAGGACTGTGGCATGAAATATCACAGTGCTGAGCACTTGCAAGCATTGAGTCATCCACTTATGTTGGAGTTGTGTGGAGAAAATATTGGGGTAGCTGGTTTGCTGCACACCATTTGACGGCGGTGGTTTTTGGCCTAAACAGCACTAAGATGTTACACATATGCCTTCTGTGCATCTTGAGTCTGTAGAAATCTGTTTAAAGCATGTTCTACTACATCTAAACCCTGAAAAATTTGATAGAAATTATCCTCATCCTGGTCAGATGTGTGAAATGCAATTATTAACTAACATTAATTTTCATCACAGTTAGTGGGCAGCAAGCAGCCTGCTTCATTATCAGTCCTGCCTGATTTCCAACTTTTTTATTTACTTATAAAGGTCAGCATTGTTGTGTTTATCTGTGTGTTTGTGTGTTTCCATGTGACTGTGCGTGTAGACTTGTACTTACCACTGTGCAGGTTTTATCTTTCTCCTAAGCATTTTGCTTGAGGCGTCAGGACCTCAATTAAAGAGAACTGCTTGTAGCAGTCAT
>VUQI01056566.1:0-14071 GCA_015106735.1 Paratilapia polleni
TCTGTGAGTTGTTGAATGATCGTGTTTTGCTCTCCTGAGATATTCCGAAGCATCTGTTCGTGCCTCTCTAGTTGATCCTCCTGGAGAGAGAGAGAGAGAGCGCGACGAACAGCTTCTGAGTCCGCTGAATCCATTCGTTGGCTGGATCGTTCTGTCAAGGCCACTCAGGCAGGTTGGACTCAGGCGCTGGAGTCAGGCGAAAAGTTCAACAGGTTTATTTACACGAATAACCAAGTAGTCTACAGAAGCACACAAAAACTGGAATAATGCAATCCGAGGTTCAGACAGGCAGGGGATTCTTCTGGTCCTTTTTTATGGTCTTTCTCTCTCTCACGACAAGCCAAGTCTCTGATTCTCCACCAGTCAGGTCTTTATAGTCAGTGTAACGATCCAGCGAAGACTCAGAGCGAACTGTCATCTTAAATAGTGGCAGGAGCATAGATGATTGAACACAGGTGATCTCGTTATCCCCAGGTGCGCAGAGCTGAAGGGCGGGAACTCAGGACAACTCCCGCCCCTAACACACAAGGGCGATAATACTACAAACCAACACATACACAAAGAGCAGAGGGAGAGAAAGAGCAAAAAGGAGAGAAGACCACAAAACAGAGGCAAGCCAGCGCAGGAGGACCAGGGGACCATGACAGGTGGAGAGAGAATGAGCGAATGTTTTTGCACTAAAATATGCCTGCTATGAATGAAGCAGTCCCTAGGAATTGCTTCATACACTAGTGATTCTGTGGTTCTCAATTTTCAGCACAAAACATCAAAAGCATTTTCTTTATAATAAAAATCCACAAAATTTAAGTGCGAAAGTGTTCACTTAAGTGTTATAGAAGCCAGACCCTAACAACTCAGGGTGGTCTTACTGGACAACTGCTAAGGCCGGGATTATACTTGGTTGTAGACTGGCCTGAGGACAGCTGTGGACACCACGAATGTGTAGTTGTTACTGTTAGGATACATTGCTCAGTTGGTACTTGTGGTCACAAAAAAAAAGGCAGGCATGTCTGCATGCAGAGCTCTGATGATGAAAAGGTGATCCTCAGTGCATTAAGGGTTCTGACCAAGTGTCAGATGAGTTTAAGAATGTTTTGAACCTTACCGTTTTAAGTTAACTTGTCCCCAGATTTAATTAAAGTCAAATTAAATGTTCTACTAGCAAATAAACCAAAAGCATGGCATCACTAAACCCTCTTCTAGAAAGAATTTGTGAAAAGTTCTCCAAGTAAATGATCATATCAGTCCTTTGTTTCTACAACAACCAATTGCCATCCATCTGTCCGTCCATCCATCCGTTCTTTTTCTTGATCCCTTTCAGGGTCACAGGAGGGCCTTATCCCAGCTGCCATAGGGTAAGAGGCAGGGAGAGGTTGCCAGTTTGTCACAGGGCTAACAACAACAACCAATACCGTTAGTGAAAATGAAATTTTCATTGTTGGGTACCTTTGCATCACCCCCACTATACTCGCCTCTTGACATCAACTTTGTAAAGTGGCGACAACTCTGTGTTATTTCACGACCTGTTTACTTAAGATTTAATTCCCTGTTTGGTCAGGTTTAGGCACCAAAACTAGGTTCTTTGATTACAGATTGGAAAAGATCAATAAAACATACCCTTTTATAAATAAGTAAGTCAAAAGCCTCTATTTACTAGGTTAGGTGTAACTAGCCCCATCAAAATGTGACAACACCGGAGCACAGTTTGTATCCACTTCTTCACTGACCCTCTACAGGTCTTTTAAATGTAAACTAAACCTTAACCTGCTGCTAGATTCTCAACAGAAATGCATTTTTGGACGCAAAGTGGAGAATGTTCTTTTTCAGTGTAATTATAGTGTACCAATCGCTACTTTATCATTCTGGTCGAGTAGGGTGAGAAATTAGAGCTTCAGGGGGTCGTCTGGGGCCTCACCATCAATAGATGAACTTCTCGTTCAGCTGCAGGAAACCAATGAGAAGCAGCAGCTGCCTCGCTAAGCCATTCAATAAGCCGTTTGTAGAACAAGGATTTCCATTTGCATTTGGAAGCCAAAAAAGAGAAGATCCTGAGATTGTGGATTACTCCCCTGGCTTTGCTTTTGAAAGGAAGAATTAAGAAGAGGAGTTTTGGGAGCTTTATAGGGCAAATGGAATTCATAGAGCTGTGTGTGTGTGTGTGTGTGTGTGAGCAACTTTGCAAACATTGTGTGTGTCAGCTGATTTTTCCCACTCTGTGTGTGCTAATGTTCCTCATAAACAGATGTGCATGTGAGTGTGCACAGTTCCAGTATGTGACAAAAAGTTTCTAAGAAATACTTGTTGACATGTACATATCTACAGTGTCTTGCAAAAGTATTCATACCTCTTGAACTTTTCCACATTTTGTCACGTTACAACCACAAACTTTAATGTATTTTACTGGGATTTTATGTGCTAGACCAACACAAAGTAGCACATAATTGTGAAGTGGAAGGAAAATGATACATGGTGTTCAAATCTTTTTACAAATAAAAATCTGAAAAGTGTGGCATGCATTAGTATTCAGCCCCCCTGAGTCAGTACTTTGTCAAACCACCTTTTGCTGCAATTACAGCTGCAAGTCTTTTGGGTTATGTCTCTACCATCTTTGCACATCTAGAGAATTTTTGTCCATTCTTCTTCGCAAAATAGCTCCAGTTCAGTCAGTTTGGATGGAGAACATCTGTGAACAGCAATGTTCAAGTCTTGCCACAGATTCTCAATAGGATTTAGGTCTGGACTTTGACTGGGCCATTCTAACACATTAATATGCTTAATAGCTCTGGCTGTATGTTTAGAGTCGTTGTGCTGCTGGTAAGTGAACCACCAGTGCTCCGTGAGATGTGTTTTATAACCAAACCCTGGTTTAAACTTCTCCACAACTTTATCCCTGACCTGTCTGGTGTGTTCCTTGGTCTTCATGATGCTGTTTGTTCACTAATGTTCTTTAACAAACCTCTGAGGCCTTCACAGAACAGCTGTATTTATACTGAGATTAAAGTACACATGGTGGACTCTGTTGACTAATTAGGTGAATTCTGAAGGCAGTTGGTTGCACTGGATTTTATTTATGGGCATCAGAGTAAAGGGGGCTGAATACTAATACACAGTGTTCAAAATTTTTTACAAATAAAAATCTGAAAAGTGTGGCATGCATAATTTTCCTTCCACTTCAATATTATGCAATACTTTGTGTTGGTCTATCACATAAAGTCCCAATAAAATACATTTAAGTTTGTGGTTGTAATGTGACAAAATGTGGAAAAGTTCAAGGGGTATGAAGACTTTCTCAAGGTACTGTAAGCACTGCATAATTCTTTTTCTATAATGTTTTTAAAATGCTTTACAAAAAAGTACTGAATGAAAACATGTTCACACCACCATGACAAAAGGTATACATGAAATACAGAACAACACAGAAGAAACACCGAACTGCTACAAAACAAACATAAAACTCTTTAAAAGCACAAAATGGCATAAAACAAAGTGGAAATGGGAAATTTTTTTCTGTATATCTGAGCCAAAGCAGATATTCTTTCAATGTGCTGGACTTCTTCATGGTCTTCAGATGTCAGTAGCCAGTTACTGCCATTGAAAGTCATTTCTTGTTATGAGGAGCAGCTGAAAATAAAGCAGAAATGGATAAAGGTTTTTCAGAAAATCAGTCATAGCACTCATATTACAAATAATGGCATTTGTGAGTCGTCCAAACTAATGACTAAACTCTAAGCCTGTAAATAAAATGAGTGACGGCCTCAGGTTAAAGAGGTTAATGACTGAAGGAAGAAAAGCTGCACAAACACAGGGTGCATAGATTGTTGGGAGTGACAGTAGGCCCTGAATTAATTATGTTTTCATTCTCTGTGCTGACATTTCTGAATAAGAATGACTAATTACCACTTCCTAATCCACAAACATATTTTTTTCCTCTAAAAAACAAACTTTCACACGGCAGGATGGCAAGAACCATCTGCTTGTTAAGTGGAAACATATTGACCCTGTTTCAGGGTCCTAGGCTCTACTCCTTTGGCGGAGACTCACGTCTTTTCAACATGCTGCAGTGCTGTGTCCCTTGTATTTTATTGATTTATTTATTGCGCAAACTTTTTATTAGCACTATTGTGGCATGTGAGGGTGGTGCAGGACATGTATGAGGACAGTAAGACAGTGGTCAGGTGTGCAGTAGGAGTGACAGATCGGTTCAAGGTGGGGGTGGGATTACATCAGGGATCAGCTCTGAGCCCCTTCTTGAAGCTAGACAGAATATATGTGAGTGAATGAGAGGGAGACAGGTGTAATGGTGAAGATGCAAGGAGTACAGTTAGTGAAGGTGGACGAGTCAAGCATCCAAAGCAATGGACATGCACAAGAGAGGTCAAGAAGAGTGCAGGGAGAGTGGAGTGGATGGAGACGAGTGCCAGGGATGATTTGTGACAGAAGCACATCTGAATGTCCATTTGGCAGGGTTCAAGATGCTAAGATTTTCACTGGGAGTGACCAGGATGGACAAGATTAGAAACGAGTACATCAGAGGGACAGCTCAGGTTGAGCGGTTTGCAGACAAAGTTAGAGAGGCAAGGCTGAGATGGTTTGGGCAGAGGAGGGATAGTGGATATATTGCCAAAGGATGTTGAAGTTGGAGCTGCCAGGCAGGAGGAAAAGAGGAGGACCACAGAGAAGATTCATAGATGTAGTGAAGGAGGACACGTAGAGGGTTGCTGTGACAGTGGAGGATACAAGGGATAGGGTGAGATGGAGTCAGATGATCTGCTGTGGCGACACCTAAAGGGAGTGGCTGAAAGAAGAAGAAAAAAAAAGAAGTGTAGCATGCCTTTAAACTAATTTTTTTCAAAACCTGTGTACACTACAGGCTCCAGGGTCACAGTGTCTTTTGCATCAAAAATTTAATGCTTCAGAAATTATTCACTGTCGGGCCAAATATGATTTCAATGTGGAGATTGAGTTTAAGATTGTAATTGTTTGGAACATATTCATCTCTAAACTTTTTGTCGACGCGACGTGTCAGACATGCTTGTGCTGCGGTGTCTTCTCCCTGCAAAATGATGGCATTTGACTCTGCCAGTTGGGCAGTCACATTTCCTCTGACTTACTCAGGGACCCTCAATGTGCACTTTCATTGACAACAATTTCCCTGAACCCTAAAAATTCAGCACCTTTGATTCCGAGGCCATGGTTCTTAAGGGTGGATTGCCCACTCCGGGTTATTAATGAGGTATCGCCCCAAGTGAAGGAGTTTTAGTATCTCAGGGTCTTGGTGATGAGTCAGGGGAGAGTTGAGTGGGACAGACACTGTACTGGTCTGTTGTGGTAAAAACAGAACTATGATGCACATAGCATCACAAAGCTAGGAGCAAGAGACCCCTCTAACCCATATACATGTAAACCTTAGCTCCTGCATCCTTAGAGTTTTATGTTTCTGGCTACAGAGTTTGCTTATGTTATGCTTTTGTAATCAATTTCCTTTTTAAACTACACTCCAAGTGCAGGAAAGTTAAACAACTTCCCAAAGCTACTTCCACTGTTCACCATGTGACGCCTCAGATTCAAACCCAACTTTTTAAACACATTATGTCAGTCCTGGTCTCCCTCTGACATTCTGACATTCATTTCCCACACCTGCACTGTTTGCTGTGAAGGAAAATATAAATGTAGCTCAAAGAAATTAGAACAATAAATGTTCCTCATGCAGTTTAACAGCCATTTCCTGTTGGCACTAGTCTCTAGCACGGCTCTGCTGCGGAACATTGTGTTTTGTAATGAGGAAATTTGTGGAAAATCTAGCCAAGGGCAAAATGCTCAGAAAGAAAAATGACAGTCAAGCTAGCAACAGATTCTTCATGCTCTTGTGTATATCTTCTTGTCCTTGCTGGTGAAGCTTTCAGTGTCTTGTTACATTTTCTCCACAAAAACACGGAAACATTTGAGATGCTTTCTGCTTTGAATGTGACTAGACAGCAGCAAGATAAGTGGATTGCTGTGGTCAAGTCAGATTCTAATTTCATGCTTTTTCTACATATTTCTACCCGTCTTTCCAACTTTTACTTTCATCATTTAGATAAACTGTGACGATTGTTAGTGTCACTTTGCTTTATGCAAAGGTTCCTCAAAGTCACGATATTCTGGCTGATGCAGATGGCTGTTGTTTGTTTAGTCTGACAGGAGCTTTCAGATTGAGAAGTTCCACTGGTCTCCTTGTAAGTGCTTTCTTTCTTGCTTGCCCTTGGCTGGAACGCACTTGGTATGCTTGTTGCACATTGCTAAAAGCCTTCTCTCATGCTCATAACCTAAGCTGTGCTGAAGAATTGTGACCCTTATTTATCAAGTCATGATGAATAAGAAAAGCAGAGTAAAAGCTGATATACAAAATCAGCCACAGCATTAAAACCAGCTGACTAAAATTGTGCAACTCCCCCCTGTGATACCAAAATGGGTCTGACCCTTCAAGGTGGGGACTCCACAGGCCTCCAAAAGTATTCTGTGGTATCAGACTTCAAGACATTAGCAGCAGATTCTTTAGGTCCTGTTGGTTGCAAGTTGACAGAACTTCCCTCAAACCAATCCTGAACCTCCTTATAGTGTGACAGGACACTTAATCCTACAGAAAGATACCACTGCCCTCACTGAGTACTGCTGTCAGTACTGAAGGGCTGTATGCGTTGTGAAACAATATTGACAGGTAGTGTTCGTCAAAGTTAAATTTTCATAAAAGCCAGAACTGAAGGTTTTCCAGTAGAAAATTGCCCGGAGCATCACACTGCCACTGTGAGGTTGTCTTCTACTGATAGTACCAGGATGCACTCTCTTTCCTTTATCTTGTTTAAAAAAAAAAGGGAATCATTAGACCAGCTTACCTTTTTTCATTGTTCCACAATACAGTTTTGAGGGGTCTGAGGAGGGGTCAGTGTGGTTACTCTGATCAGTCTGCAGATATACAGCCCCATATGCAGTGTTATGACACTTTGTTTCAGCCAGCATTAATATCTAAGCAGTTCTGCTATATTAGGTTTGTGGTAAAACACAGGCCAGCGAGCCTTGGGTACCCATGAGGGGTGACCATGAGCCTGTTGTGGGACTGCTGGTTGTCCTTATTTGGAACACGTTTGCTGCAAATACCCCAAAAGACCTGCCTTTTTGGAGATATTCTGACCCAGCTGTCACACTTCAGCATTTTTTCAGAGATGCTCAGGTCCTTTCCCCATTTTCTGACTTACAACACATCAATGTCAATAATTGGTGGCTCACTTGTTGCCTAATATATCCCACCCTTTGATGGGTTATAATGATACAATTATTATTCACTTGACATGTCAGTGGTTTTAATGTTGTGTATTCAGTAACCATACTTATGCTCTGTATGACATTGCCTCTCTAGACATCGATCAGTTGATAGCAGGGAGTGATAGGCTCCAAGCTGATGGCAATTTTCCTGCAGTGTTACAATGGTCATATGAGAAGTACTAGTAGAATAGAACAAATGATGTAAAATAAAAGTGGTTTCTTACAGTGACAAACCGAAAGAATTACAACCAACCTTGCAGTTCTTGCAGCTTTATAGCCTCTTTTAGCTCTTATAGCACACTTACTGTATGTTCAATCTCAGTGATCTCAATAAGCATTGTTTTTCAGCACCAAAAAAACTTTTGTTTCCAGGGAAAAAAGCTCAGGTAAATCCAGTGTATGCAAGCTGCCTTCCACCAACAGCAGTGAGATAAACTGACTACCTAGGAATAGAAAGTGGAACATTTATTTAGCCTCTAAGTAGCCAGACATTTATCTCAGGGGCTGGTGGAGAATAAACCAAACAGAGTGAATATTCATTGAGTGGACAAACACATGATTTCAAATGAATGATAATGTTGTTTGCTTCATGTATAAAAGCTGCTAAGGGTTTGCTAACATGCTAGTCAGAATAATGCGTCACACTTTATTTTGCAGTTCACTAATGAGACGTAACAGGCTGTCCTTTAGTCTAATTTGATGCAAACATGGTTTCTATTAGATAGTAAACATGCACAGTCATACCCTAAATTAGACACCTTGCTCATAAATTATGGTCTAATTATGGTCTCCAGCACACTTATCGGATTTAGACTTTATAATAGTGACATAAAACATTAGAGAACAATACACTTATTGGGCCTTCATTTAACAGAGTTTAATAATCTGGAGTTTGTAGGCAATATCTGCTTCCTTTAAACTCCACTCTCATACAGGTTAAGACATGTCACATCACTATCAAACCCCAGTGACCTGAAATCAGCTAGGAAAGCTGCTAGGATGCTGGATCTTTATTTCCCACCCTCAGATCCACATTTGACTTCTTTAAAGTGTAATTTGTGACATGTTAAAAAAACAACTCTACAGTAAGACTAAGTCAAATCCATATTGTCATGAAATTTGGAGGGAGGACCCAAATGCAGACTCTTGAGACAAACGTAATAAACTCAAAACACACCTTTAATAATGCAGACAGAAAGTCCAAATAATAAGTCTATACAAAGAATACCAGAAGGAGCCACAAAGTCCAGGTAGGGAACAAACAGGGAAAGGTAACACACTCTGATAGCAACTAAAAGGAAAGGCGGGGCTTAAATACACACATAAGGTAACCAAGGGAAGTGGACACAGGAGGGTAACAAGACATGGCTGAAACTAATTAAAACAACAAGGCAAGGAAGCAAAACTAAATACAAAACACAAGAGAACACCAGCTACCAAAATAAAACAGGAAGTAACAAACAAGGAACAGAGACAAAGATTTAACAAGATACAAAAGGACAGTGGGGAGACCAGACTAACTCAAACACAAAGGATCAAAAAATATAAACAATTCCACACACTAGCAGAAAGAAGATTACCAAGTAGTAAGAATTCAAGACTAAACACAGAGGCATTGCAAAATCCTAAAAGCAACAAACTAAGAATTCTAAACATCAAAACTCAGATTATAATCCCTGAGTTCTGAGTCCAAAAACCACAAAACCAAGTGTCCAAATCCCCGGACCATGACACATACTGTATTTGTTTATCACCATATTGATTTGGCTCTGTATTATAACCTACTTCTTTGATCAAATAAGAATGATCACATTTTATATGGTAAATGGTAATATTTGCCTATAATATTAAAATAAGTCTGTTTAATTGCCCATACCCAAAATATTCCTCTATATTTTTTTTATACTGGCAAAGGGGGAAAATAGAAACATTGCACAACACTTCTTTTGTGTCTGTGTGGCAAATTACACTCTTGAGGAAGTCTAATTAGTGTCTAATGGTAGAAATAAGCATCCAAACTCCTGGCAGATTTCCCAGAGTACCTTTAGGCTAATATTAGGCTAATGTGGTCAGATATTGTCATGACTTGTACAGGCGTAGAGAGTCTAAAGTCCACAGGACTCCAAACAACATCCCGGCTACGAGGATGCAACCTGATGTGGTACAGTTTTTGTCTAATGAGACACAAATAACCTTGTAGTAAATGAAAATTATTTCATGATCTTTTACAATAGCCTCCTTTGTTCATTTTGTTTTGCTTTGCTTTGAAAAGTGCCTTAAGGTCTACTAACTCCTGACAGGTGAACACTGAGATGAGGGAATTAATACCAATTCCAATCTGGGGAAGGGAGCACTGATTAAACCTTTGTGGAAACCAGTTTATTGATTTCTTAAGGCTGGATTGTCACCTTGTTTCCTAAAGTGCCAAGTAGCGATGTTTCATGCCAAAAAATGCTTACGATCAATACAGCTATTCAAACACAATAAGGGATTTCGATGCTGTGAAGGTGCTGCTTGGGGATGACATTTTCTGCATACAGTTTTTGTTGTATTGCTGAATATTTCACCTAAAACTGGCAGTTTATGCCACTGTATTTTGTCTATTTTCACAGTTTGGGAGACTTTTATTTCATAACCATTATCTCATCCTCTGCGCTTCTCTCAGAGCCCCCAGAATGCAATCTGTCATCCAGCAGTGACAGTCACACCCCACAAAGACAGTCTCGTCGTTTCTGACTCAGTGAACCCACGGCAGCGATGCCAAGCGACGCTAAACACTGCACCATTTTTCATGCCTCTTCCTGTCCCATTCTCCTCCATCAGAGTGTTAGCTCATCAGAGCAGGCCCGTCTGCTGCCTGCCAAACCCATCATCTACATCACCGCGCTCCAGCGGAAACACAATCACTGCTTTCTATGGAAAACCAAAGGCCAGGGTATAATAAGAGCAATATGTTTCTCTGCTGTCTCAATGGGTGGATTGGCCAGAGCGGGATGGTGTGTGAGGAAGAGAAAGTCAGTGAATGAAGCAGGACAAGATGGACTGATGGTGTGCATTCAGCTGCTAGCTTGTTTAAGACCTCATTTCAACTACAGAACTACAGAAACAGTTGGATTTTCATAGAGACTTAAAAATGTTAGTTAAAAGGGCACTTATTCTGTTTTTCCTTATTGTCTGACCTCATTATTTGAAACTTTGGACATGTTTAATATGAGAATCCACCCATGGAACAGTATATTGACAGTGTGTGTAGAAGGAATCCCTGTAAGTCAAAAGCTCAGACTTCAGACTGCTCTAAGTGATTGGTTTCCAACAGTTTTATCCACTCTTGGATCTGCTTGAAGTCAGTGTGAGGACATTTCCTTAGCAACAAACCTGAGCAAAGCAAGATGTAGCAGATATGTCCACCCTACTGCTCCATCTGACTTGGAAGGTTTGTCTACTGCCCTTCTTAGGACTACTCTACAGGTTTTAGAAGATGACCAAAAAAAGTTTTTTCAGGCTAGTTTCATTCCCAGCTCATCACAAACTGACACTTGGTCAGGACTTCACATCGTAATGCACCGAGTACCGCTTTTGCACAATTTTTCAATATGCACAGCAGTTTGATAGAGATCAGTAGGAAAAAGTATGAACCAAAACCACGGCCTGAAAATTGAGTTATAACCTGAACCATGATTTTGGAGAATTGTTACACCCCTAGTTACCAAGGAAATGTTGGAGAAGCTTGCAGCAGATGGCTGGAGTTCGCATTTTAACTTCTGTTTTACATTGTGAATGGATGCATTTTAACTAAACTATGTTTTTTGCCCCCAAAACCAAGACTTTTATTTCCTACACTTAAACAAACCCTGACAAAACAGGTAGAGTCAATAATGAAACTAAATTGAAGTGCAAAGAAAAAAGTGGTCCCAGACACTTCTTGTGGATGAATTCAAGCGATTGCCTCCTAAAGTGGACCTTTGTAGGGTTTTGTTGTTCTCCGTGTTGATAATTGAAGCTAAATGTGTATTCCTGTGCCTCATTTCCTGAGGCATAGGGATACTTTGTCAACCTTTGCATGACAAAGTATTAGCTTTTTCTGCTATAAAGGAAAGTTTTTTTATTTAGCCAGTAGTTTGTGTTTTAGAACTTTCACACTGGTAACTGAAGTAGGCATTCCAACAAGCTCCTGGTTACAATGTAACAAAAAAAAAAAAAATCTTATAACACAGAAAATGTACTGATAATTTTCTGCCAGTATATTATTTATTTTTTTTTGTTTGTTTGTTTTTTTTTACTGAAGTTTCCATAAATGGTAAATGATAAAATTAAATGTGTGGTTAAAAATATGGAAAAAACATGCTTAAAAATTAATATGGAAAATTCCTTGATTTTAAAACGGGACATTGTACTGTATTTTTAGTATTTTAGTTTGTTCTTTTTACAGTGTATGTCTGCAGAAGCAAGGTGAGGGGCAGCCACTCAAAAGAAGAAGGCTTTTAGTGAGGGAGACAGGATCTAGAACCTCTTGTTTCAGACAGTGGGTGAACTTAGGGTCTGCACATAGGCCCAGTTTAGCATGAATAAGGATGACTTTGAGCTGTGAATCATGCAAAGCTACTAGAAGAGTCCAAGAATGAAAATTAGCATAAAAGTTCCACTTCAGTGTATATACCAATAAATCAATATATTCTTCCGAGCGGATGCCCAGAAGAAGGTCTTGCATTTTTTCCTTCGCTTCTAGAGAGTAAGTGTCAGTGTAATATTTTATGCAGTGAAAACATCAGCTGTAAAGACAAGGTCAAAGCAGCATCTTTTTGCTGTGCTTGTAGAATGTTTATATTCTTCACCTGCAAATGGAGGGTTTTTGTAGTTGGAATTCCAGAAAAAGCCACTGAGGTTAATACTCACTCCTTTTTTTAGTGATATTTTTGGTTTCCATCAACTCCATCTTCAGTTGCCATATGCTTCACTTTCTCCACTAACTTTGTTTCCAACTTTGCATGCCTCAGTGTAGGTACTCACCAGGTTCCTTTATTAAAGAGGGCGTTCCAGTGGGGACATTGGAAGTTGAACGCTGCAGTTCATTATTGGACTGCTTATTTACAGCTCTGTTGACAATTGATATCAAGGCCAATTGTTTTGAAATTCAAAATATTCCTGTAAAAACGTAATCACCTTTTATACTTCGCTGTTGGTGACAAAATATGGAAAATGAAGGGCAAAAGGGGGTGAACAAGCTGCATGCGTCATATAATCCTTAAATCCAAGCTTGTGGTCCACGTTTACAGAAAAAAAAGGATCTGGACTGGATTCACAGTAGCTGTCAAATAATCAGTTGTTGCTCATTTTCTGCTGCTCTGTGACATCCCAGAGGTGAACTTTGTGTTTCAGACTTTGTAATTCTCTCACACTTGGAGTCTTGATAACCATAAGGTCGCACTGTGGAGAGTCGCTGTCTGTCATACTGACAGACTCTGCTCACTAAGAGGCAAAGCATGCCTCTATCCTTGTTAGCGTCACTGTCACCTGTAGTTCATATCTTAATTATCTGGAAGCATGTGCTGCACTGTACCTCACACCCTTAATAAGCACCTTCTCCCAGATTTCTGCTTCTTGGCCACCCTGCCACCAAATTGCATCCTACCTCCGCTAAAGCTTCATCTTTGTTGACCAGAAACAGCTTCTATTACAAGCTAACCAGATGGCTGGAGCTTGAAGTGGCACAGTGATCATTAACCTGCTGGGCTTGTCTCTATGTACCTTGTCTCTCTTAATTCTAATCTCCTGTCTTGACTCCTGGATGTCAAAACTTCCCCAGGCTATCAAACTTTGAGGCACCAGACAGCAAAGCAGCTGAGAGTTGCTTTACAGGTTAGACAGCTCATGAGGACTGTCTGTTGGAGCACATTTAATTAACTTCGTTATGGGCTGTATATATTTAGCCGTTTAGTTTATTTACCAAGAATGTGGCTCAACTCTGAGTTCAGCATACAGTGCAGTGAAAATTATTTCCCCCCTTCCTGATTCCTTAGTTTTTTGCATATCTGTCACACTTAAGTGTTTCAGATCATCAAATAAATTTTAATATTAGATGAAGATAACCTAAGTAAATACAAAGGGCAGTTTTTAAATGATGATTTTATTTATTAAGGGAAAAAAAGCTATCCAAACATACCTGGCCCTATGTGAAAAAGTAATTGCCCCCTAAACCTAATAACCAGTTGTGCCACCCTTGGCAGCAAGAACTGCAATCAAGCGTTTGATAACTGGCAATGAGTCTGGGAGGGAATTTTGGCCCACACTTCTTTGCAGATTTGTTTTAATTCAGCCACATTGGAGGGTTTTATATTCTCTCTCTCTCTCTCTCTCATATATATATATATATATATATATATATATATATATATATAACTCCGGGAAAAATTAAGAGACCACTGCAAAATTATCAGTTTCTCTGATTTTGCTATTCATAGGTATATGTTTGAGTAAAATGAACATTTTTGTTTTATTCTATAAACTACTGACAATATAACTCCCAAATTCCAAATACAAATATTTTTCATTTCCTGAATTTCATTTAGAGCATTTATTTGCAGAAAATGAAAAGTGGTCAAAATACCAAAAAAGGTCCAGTGTTTTCAGACCTCAAATAATGCAAAAAAAACAAGTTCATATTCATTTTTAAACATTGTCAGAGCAGAAGGCAGCAAGTTTTCTTCCAGGATAACCTTGTACATGGCTTGATTCATGCGAAGAGCCAGGCTGAAGTTTGCAAAAGACCATAAGG
>VUQI01056571.1:0-13421 GCA_015106735.1 Paratilapia polleni
ATATTTGTCACACTTAAATGTTTCAGATCATCAAACAAATTTTAATATTAGTCAAAGATAAGCTGAGTAAATACAAAATGCAGTTTTTAAATGATGATTTCATTTATTAAGGGAAAAAAGATATCCAAACCTACCTGGTCCTCTGTGAAAAAGTAATTGCCCCCTAAACCTAATAACTGGTTGTGCCACCCTTGGCAGCAACAACTGCAATCAAGCATTTGTGATAACTGGCAATGAGTCTTTCACATCACTGTGGATGAATTTTGGCCCACACTTCTTTGCAGAATTGTTTTAATTCAGCCACATTGGAGGGTTTTCGAGCATGAACGGTCTGTTTAAGGTCATGCCAAAGCATCTCAGTCAGATTTATATCCAGACTTTGACTAGACCACTCCAAAACTTGTTTTCAGGTGACCCTGAACCGTCCCTGAACGCTGCAATAGGCCTAGGCTGCCGGGGGCTTCCCATGATTCACTGAGCATTTCTTCTTCACTCACTTCCTTTCACTCTCCATGTGTTTATACACCACTATTGCATTTAATCATTAGTTATTATTAACTCTGTCTCTCTCCCATAGTGTGTCTTTTGTCCTGTCTCCCTCTGCTCTCTTCAGTTTCCCCTCACCCCCAACCGGTCACGGCAGATGGCTGCCCCTCCCTGAGCCTGGTTCTGCTGGAGGTTTCTTCCTGTTAAAAGGGAGTTTTTCCTTCCCACTATTACTCATAGGGGGTCATCTGACTGTTGGGGTTTTCTCTCTGATATTGTAGGGTCCACAATATAAAGGGCCTTGAGGCAACTATTGTTGTGATTTGGTACTATAGAAAATTAAAAATGAATTGAAATAAAGGGAGATCTTGTCCTCCATTCCTTTAAAGGCGTGTTTGTAAAAGGCCAGGGAAGATCAAGAGAAGTTTTTCTTATTAAGGATTAAAGCACCCCTATAAATTAAGAAGGCTACAGATTACACAGAATATGTTACTTTCTATGCGTTTTGCATTTATGTCATTTTCGTAAATTCACTGTACCTACACTGTTTTTACATTAGTGGTAAATAAATATTATATTTCATAGTATTTTGTGATCAATCAGGAAAAATAGAAGGAGCAGCACACCGATAAAGGTGAGATACCTGAAACATTTGTAGAGGTGACTAAATGGTGTAGTGGAAAGTTATGCATGCTCATCTACAGATTTGCAAACAGCTACTGGGTGTTATCATTTGCAGTGACACCATCTAACTGGAAGAGCATGCATTATGTGCCTGCTTTAAGAGACAGACAGAAAGGAAAGAATTCAATAGATGGTGGATGCTTCCTGATAAAAGAAAGAAAAGGCTGTAAATAGAAAAAGAAGTGTTTGGGAAGTCCGCTGATACCATCTTCATCACTCTTACTCTTACAGGAGGTGATTAGCTTAGTATAACATAAGGGGAACAAACAGTAAGGGGAAAAAAACACCAGTGAAAGGTAAACTAGCTGTTTCCTTTATGCTGAGCTAAGCTAACCACACTGCTGGCTCCAGCTTCATATTGAATGGACACATAAGAGTGGCATCAGTTCTTTATTTTTGCCACTCTGGGTTCCCCTCTTGCTCATACGAAGCTGTCTCTGCTGAAGGTTTGACCTGTCTTTGTTGCTGATCTGGTTGTTCGGCTGTTCATGCCTTTGTAATACAGCGGCGACACCAGAGTCACTCTGGAGGACGAGGGCGGCAGCATGTACATACGTCTGGTACGGGCAGTGGCATGGGAAACTGGTCTCTGTGTCCTTTTCAGGGAACTGATGTGAAAGCAGGAGACACCAGGTGAAGTTAATTTAAGCTATTACTTTTTGTTGGTTCTGTCTGCTATACAGGCAGTCATAGTCAGAAATATGGATAATAAAAGTTATAACTTTACAACCTTTAGGAGCAGGTTTTTTTTTTTACTCACCTTGATGGTAGAATTTCTTTCCCAGAGAAGTAAGCTAGTACCGCCCCTGCACAAATGAGAAGAATGGATCCTCCCCAGCCAATAAAAACCGCAGCTCCAAGTTCAAATCTGAAAAGTGGATTCAGAGGTGTATTTTTTTCCCTGCATTTTTAAAAGTTCATATTTAGTTTGAAACATCGGACATTGCAATAATATTAATGCCACTTGAAAATTACTCACTTCTGTGCCTTGAAATTGGGATCCTTAAATTCTGTTATGACTTTGTTAGCCCACCACGAGTAGGTGATCATACCACAGCCCCCTACCAGAATATATTCTATATTTTAAACATCTCTTGGATATTTTAAAAGTTGATAAAACAGAATAGCAGTATTAGTGGATTTTTACCTGAGGCCAGGTAGGTGACAGCACCAGAAAATGTCACCCTTGAATTGATAATCTGTGTCCCGCCTATTTTGGTGCATTTCATCCCTATGAGTGTGAGAACGCCTCCGAAAAAGCCTGTGATGACGGCACAGACCGCCAGCGCTCTGCAGGCGTGCAGGAACGCTGAAAGAAAACAGTTGGAGCTGAGGTGCAAACTAAATACAGTTTATGTTAAGTGTACCAGTGAAGCATTTTAGTAAGATAACCTAAAGGAATTTCTATGATTTAGTGCCTCATATTGTGCTGTTTATCCAAACATGCAGTCTTTAACGCAGCAAAACATTTAGCTAGGCCTAAACTCAGTAAGGGACTGTGTGAAAATAATTAGAGGAAGGTTTTTTCTTGTGTTTCTATGTTTTGGATTTTTTTTTTCTGAGGTAAAATTTTCCTATGCCACATTATTCTTCTGTTTTAGATTTTTATTTAAAAATAAAAAAAGGTTTCAAAGTTTACAACTTTGAACGCTGTTTAGACACACACAGCCTTGTGAATCAGCTGGCATGTGAATGATTTATAGGACAGATATATATTCTCATAAATATCAGGCTATGGCATTTTTACGTGTAATATATTTTTAATGGAATTGGTCATTGGTTGTATCTGTTTACTTAGCTGGTTTTTATTCAAATTCAGAAATTGCTGGAAAATTTAAATTTTGTTATTGTCCATCAATATAATCTTTTAGGATAATATCAAGAATAAGGCACATAAAATATTTTAATGAACCTTGGGAGTGTTTTTTTTTTTTTAAAGAAATTTAAAATTCAGCTCCCCTTTCTGTCCTAATAATTTTCATACAGTCCCTAAATCTGTTCAGCAGCTGATATTGAAGAAAGAAAGATTGTTCTCAGAGTATCCTACCAGGCAGGGCCAGCATGGAGGGGTAATATTTGCAATCAGACACCCCCGTGGTATCTGAGATGCAGTCCATCCACAGGTTGGAGAAGTAATTAGAGGTGGTAAGCACAAGGCTGCTGACCTCGGAGAAAGTCCAGTACTCTGTGGGAAGAGTGGAACAGACCAGGATCCAGCCGCACAAGCAGGACACGAAGCAGCCAATCTCCACGTACATCACCACTGTCCTGTACTTCATGTTGAGCACTGGTCCTCGACCAAAATCCGTAATAGAGATGAAAACCTACCGTCTCGCTGTGGGAAGCAAGAATGAGCTCTCCCTCCGTGTCATTGCTGATGTGTGTCAGACCAACAGTGTAGCTGTTTGGCTTTGAGCTCATCTTATCTTTTAGATGGTTTTGTCCAGTAAGCATTTTTCATGTTCCCAGAGTAGTAAACCATTACATCTTGCTGGATGACTGCACCATTCTATTTAACCCTGTCATTTTGATGTATTTCTAAATTGTTTGGGTTTCCATGATGCAAAATTTGTAAAAAGTAGTATTAGTTTCTGCAAATATTAATTTTTTGAGCGCATCAAAACACAAAACATAGAGAAGTATTGAAATATCAACGGTTCATATGCCACAAAGTGAACTTGCGTGTAAATATTTTTGATAAATCATTTTTTTGTGTATAAAGTCCCAAAAAACCAATGTCCATAACAATTTCCTAAATGCTAAACTAATGTTTTAAAATGTGTTGTTTTATTTGACCTCCTATCAGCACCACCGTTATTTATTTATTTTTTTTTTAATTTTGTTATCATGATAGAATTCATAGGCATCTAACAGTCTCATCTGATACACAAAAAAATGTTGGCATTGTTGCTGGAAAATTTGCTTTGGCTAAACATGTCCAGCATGTTATCCTACGTGGTGACATTATCACAGTTTGAACTCACTCTTACAACTGTTATGAAGAGACTATTATAAATTCCTAATGACAGAAAAACACCCTTTGGTACAGACGCCCCCCTAAGTGATTTGTAAACTGCGGGTGCGGATTTGCAGATGGATTATTTTCTCAGAGAAAAAGGAAATCCAGTTCTAGATTTAAAAGATTTCCAGGATCCAAAAACAAAATCATTTTTAGAAAATTATTTTGAAAATTAACCACGAGCAACAACAAAAGTTGATGGAAAAATAGCTCTACACATATGACATGTTTGGAATGACACCCAAATCTGTATTCTTGGTTTGTAAGGATTGCAAATCCTTTTTCGGAAGCCATGGGCGCTTATATGCAGACATTTCTATAGCCAGTTAAGTCCAATTCTGGATTTAGAGTGCTTGTTTCCTGGATAAAGAAGTGATTTACATATCTGTAGGCACAGATTAGGAATCCATAGTTTATCAACAGAAAAACAAGAAAAATTAAGACAAGTCATTAAGTTTTTTTAGGATCCCAAAACAATATAGCAAGACTGTTCAAAGACAGATTTTCTTTTAATGTTTATTGTTATGCATACATAGCTGTTTCAGTCTGCTCCTCTTTTGCACCAGATGCAAATGACTTCTTAGTATCTCTGGCAGTATGGTATTTAGATAATCATGGAAATTACAGGAAAATCTAAATAAAATATATCTTTAGTAAATATATATTTCATATTTTTGAAATTATGAAACTACACATTGGACAATTGAAGTTATTCTGTGCCACACAATCACAACAGAAGCGATCTTATATGGAGCAATGCTTGACCTCTTTGACAATTCATGCGCATGTCCTCGGAACATCTTCTTATCTTCCTCTTTCACTCTGATGGAGGGATAGGTTTCAGTCAGAAGCTGTTCAAGCCATAAAATGTATTTTTTTCCCCCCCTCATACTACAGGCGGCTAAAATAAGAGATTATATAGTTTATATTTAAGTAGACAAACCTTTTTGAGTAGCTAACTCTGCATGCAGTTGCACAGTGAATTGTACAGCCAATTAAAATGAGAAAACTCCCCACCAGGCCAAGGTACAGGGCTGGACCAATCTCATAGCTGAGGAGATAGCAGTTTAAAAAATTAGTCTCTCACTTGTTCACATTTACATATTTATGAGAGTTATTTAAAAACCATGTTACCTCAGTTTTGCTGGATCTGCTTGTCTGTGTAAAAACAACTCAACCACTCTGTTTATGTATAAACAGTAAGCAGCCAGGTCTAATACACCTGCATGAGGGAAAGTTGTTGACACATGGGGAAAAAAACACATGACAAACCATTGGGTATGTGTTCTGAGATGCTGCTTACATAACAGCTCAAACTTTCTACATGCAAACAAATGATACTCACAGCCGACCACATGGAGGGCAGACGCTGTTAATAAGATCCTGTCTTTGTTTCTCTGGTCTCCCCCGATGCGTGTACACTGAATCCCAAAAACTGTGATCACTACGCCAACCAAGCAGAGGCAGCAGCCGGTCAGCAGGAGCCCCCTGACAGCCTGGAGGTGTGCTGGGAACAATCAAACAGCCCCCTGGGCCATCAGAAATGAACATGCTAAACTTTTCTTTATGTGAGAAAAGGAAGTCTGTGATTATTGGTACCCACATTTAGCTGTCCACAGCACCCCAAAGTCTACACAGTTCACCACAGAGGTGGAGTCTTCGTAGCAGTCCTTCCATAGGCCAGAGTAGTACCAGGCTGTCACCACTGCAGAGGAGCCCCCTTGACCACCCAGCTGTGCCACCCTCCAGTCAGGATGCAAGGAATAAAATTAATTAGGAACATACTGTCTTTGAGTGATGCTGAAAAAATAGTCCATACATTTGTTACTTCACAGGATGTGGAATTGTAATTCCTTGTTATGTTGTTTTTCTAAAGGTTCCCTGACAAGCCTGATCCAATACACCACAGCAAGAACAGAGACCGGAACCAAAAGAGATATTGATTTCTCTCATTTTAGCTTCTCTTCATTGGCTGCCTATTAAAATCCTTCCCACATACAGTCAGGCCCCATAATATCTAAAAATCCTCTTAGTATTATATTATCCCAATAGAGCACTTCACTCTCAGAGTGCAGGCTTACTTGTGGTTCCTTCTCCTTCAATCCCCACATTTTCTGTCCCCATGTGTTTATATATCACCATTGGATGCCATTAACCTTTGTCTAATCCCCTGTAGTTTTTGTCCCATTTCTCTCCTTGCTCATCTTTTCTCTCTTGTCTTTCCATCCTCTAACCAGTCGCAGCAGATGGTTACCACTCTGAGCCTGGTTCTGCTATAGGTCTCTTCCTGTTAACAGGGAGCTCTTCTTCCCCACAGTCATCAATTGCTGCTCATAAGGGGTTGTCTGGTCATTGGGAGTCTTTATCTTGCAATATAAAGCACCTCATTACTGTGAACTGTTATTGTGAACTAGCGCTATATAAATAAAATTGAATCGATAATATTAATTCATTATGAATTAATAGGAATTTTGGAACCACTTATGGCCATTTTTAATTGCATTACTCCTTCAAAGTACAGGTATATTTATCTTCTTAAAGGGCCATTCCAGTATTTCCATTTTCCATGTGGTTGGGGGACTCAAGTGTCAGATTACACAAAGGATTCTGAAAATTAAAGGAGCAGATGTAGCGAGATCCTGATTGTTAGTTCCCAGCTTTTGGATGAAACTTAAAAAATGCTAGTTCATACAATTCCCATAATGTAACAAACATCTTTACTTAAAACACTAACCCCAGCACCTAAATGCCCACATCTGCTAAAATCCACACCTTCAGCAAGAATGCAGAATTCTGCAAAAAATAAACAGTCCACTTGCAGATGAAGTCATAGTGACATCACTGGGGTTATTGGTTTAATTTTACCGTAAGCACTTTTTGCATATTTGTCACACTTAAATGTTTCAGATCATCACAAAGATAACCTGAGTAAATACAAAATGCAGTTTTTTAATTATGACAATTTCACTAGCCACACCACCCACCCCTGATTACTGCCAGACCTGTTGAATCAATAAACCACTTAAACAGAACCTGTCTGACAAAGTGAAGTAGGCTAAAAGATCTCAAAAAGCAACACATCATGCCACGATCTAAACAAACAGGAAAAGGAAAGGGTTACAAAGCCATTTCTAAGGCTTTGGGACTCCAGTGAACCACAGTGAGAGCCATCTCAGGAGTGGCTAGCATGCTAAAATGACTCCAAGAGCGCATCAACAACTCATCCAGGAGGTCACAAAAGAACCCAGATCAACATCTAAAGAACTGCAGGCCTCACTTGCCTCAGTTAAGGTCAGAGTTCATGATTCAACAATAAGAAAGAGACTGGGCAAAAATGGCATCCATGGGAGAGTTCCAAGGAGAAAACCACTGCTGACCACAAAGAACACAAAGGCTCATCTCACATTTCATCTCACACTCCATGGTATTAGATTGTGAGCTGTGAGTGGGTGTGAAATGGATTTGTTTGCTGTTGTTAACAGAGCTTGATGTGTTCTTCAGCCCTGACAATTTCATGTGGCAATCTCCTGTACTTATAAAGTTACAAGGGATCAAAAAGTTTCATTAAATATGCTCAAGTTACTGTACTAAAAGTCTGCTGACTCTGTGGGGATCAGGTCTGAGGCACTGACTGATTTTTCATGAAATGACTCTATTTTGCCTGCTTGATTATGGTGATATTGTTTCTATGCATGCTTTGATCCCTTTTTTCACTCACTATTGTATCTTCTATGAATAAGGGGTCCCCTTTAACAAACAGATAAGTTGTATGGTGTTTAGTAAGGCTTTTTTCACAACAAAAAAAAAACCATATGCTTTTAAAAAAATTATTATGTCGCCTGGCTTTCTAGATTTTCCACAAGTTGCAGTGCTCATTTGAGACTCTAGAAGACCCCAGCTAGGTGAAAGTGCATTAATTGTTCTACTTGTTTCCTCTAACGTGTATTTGCCTACCTCCAGTGGTCCATAACAAGTGTGCAACCCACAAAAATCCAGCCTAGTATGCAGAGCAGCAGCCCCAGGATCTGAGCCAGTCTCCTCCACATCCCTTTAGTCTGGTAAATATAACTAGTCCACCAGTAATTAAAAAATGTTTTAAAAAGCCACAAGTGTTTCGCTTCAGATCAAGTCTTCTTACTGCTGTTTGTATATTTGGGTGAAGGTTTAAGTAACAGCAAAGCAGGCTGTGTTTACTGTCAACCAGGCCTGATTAGCCTGGTGGGGTTTTATTTGCTGTCTTAAAGGTTACAAAAAGACTGACAATTATATTAGAGATTGATGTGTGGCAGCAAAAACGTTACAACTCAGAGGGGAAAAAATATATTTTAAAACAAAATATTTGTCAGACATTTTTTATTAATACAAAACAGACCACTGAATGTAATTTATACCACATCTTGAAATCTTAAAGCATCTGACAGCTTGGTCTTCACATGCACGAATATCGCTCCTTCACGTAATGATTCACATTTGTTCAAATGTAAGAGTTTTTGATGAATGGCACAGTTTCACTCCTCAAAGTGCCTGACAGTGAGGATACTGTCCTGCTTCTCTGGCTGCTCCTGCTGCTCCTGCCACTCCTAGATTCTGACGGACTTGATAGGCTAGACCTTGACGAGAGGCCAGACTGCGACCCAGATCCCAATCTCGATCCTAAATCTGTCTTCGACCCTTCAGACCTTTCAGACCGGGTGGTCCGCCCCGTCTTTGACAAACGCCCTGACCTGGCTGTGCGTCCAGATTTAGATGTGGGTTCAGATCTTGAGGAAATGCTAGAGAAATCTGAGCCCTCGGACCTTGACAACAGCTCAGAAATAGAGGACAGTTTGGTCTTGGAGGTGATCTCTGACACCGTGGACAGAGCTGTGGTGGACTTGTTTTGCTCTGGATCTGGCAGTGCCTGGATGTTGATCCTAAAGGAAGAGACACACACGATTGTTGAACATGGAAAAGCTGCAGGTTCCCACTTACTTAAAAAGCTAATAGAAATTCATGGAGTGCTGTAGTCTGGATTTTCAAACTATGCCTTAACTTTTAGTATTTGATAGGTCAGCTAGCTGTTGATATTTTTGGCATTTTTCGCAACATGAGGTCAGTGCTGCTCCAAAACCCCTCCACAGGCTGCTGGGATAGCTCCAAGAATGTCAGTGTTGGTTGGTTTGTTGGTTGGTTTGTTAGTCCACCATTTTGATTTACACTACAGTATCTCAACAACTATTCAATTGACCATCATAAAGTTTGGGTCAGCCCAAAGAATTAATTTGTGTAATGCTTTGGTTTATGTTACACTAAACTAAGAACATTCCTACAACCCTTGACTTTGTATTCTGTGCTAAATTAAGACATTGCATATTGACATTAGCATTTACCTCAAAGCACTTGTGCCTCAGAATCCAAGACACTAACTTTGCAACCAATAGTAAATACCAGAAACAAATACTGAGGCTTTGTGTCCTTTGTGGTTTATATGAATGTGTATTGCATTTATGGTATGCTCTCTAACACCAGTACCCACACTGACACTAGGCCTTTGTTAGGATGAGATAAAAGTATGTGTAGTATTTTAAATCACAGATTTTTTTTGTCCACTTGTTGGTAGCAGAAGAATGCAGTAATCTAAACACTCAACATACTACATGGTGTCATCTGTTTAATATAAGTCGTCATAAGTTTGCTCTCCATCAACTCCTTAGGAAAACATCCATCTCTTTAGCTGCTAAATTCACACGTTTATTGCAAATTTTGTCAGCTTGTCCTGGGAAATTAGCCTGCAGGTGTCTTGGTTTTTTTCTTTTAAAAACTGTTCTCTAGCAAGGCTGAAATCAATTCTGAATATCAAAACATTAACCTGAAAGATGTCAAAGCACTCTGTAGAACTGAGGGGAACTCAAGGGTTTAGTTATATTACTCTGTAGGGTTAATCTCTAGGAGCATCCTTTTCACATACAAAAAGTCACATGATATAATGTTTAATATAAAAATACTGATTAAAGCCCCTTACTGGATTTACATCTAGTTCAGGGGCAGGAGCGGGGGAGTGCTGTGGCAGCAAGCGGCAACTTCTGGAGCTGAAAAATCAGCCTAAATTGCCTAAAACTGCACTTCAGTTTTGGCTACTTGAAGCTAGCTCCAAAACCAAGTCAGTCCCAATTACTCCCATCTTAAAATGGCCAACTTTAGAGTATTAATGTTTACAGCCTAATACAAAAAAAACTTTTTGGCCTCTATGGGTATTTTCCACTTTCATAACCATTCACAACCCCCTTTCCTAAGGGGACTGAATTTTTTTCCTAACTTATCCACTTGGATATTGGAGTTAGGGGCATGGCCGCTTTGATTGACAGGTGCCCCAACATAGGAAGCTATAGCTAAATGCTATCTGCTAGATCCCACCTCCACTAATTGGAGCTGCTGAGTTCGTGCTGTTGGGGGCTTTTGGAGCATTTTACTTCTTGTCCATCCAAGAAGTTTGTGGGATAATCACTATGTATTATGAGTGTTGAGATTGATCAGTATAAACTTCCTTCTTAAAAGAAAATAAATAAATAAAATAGGCTTCTATGTATACAGTATGTACCCAACGTCTACACACCTGTAAAAGCTTGTGCATTGTGGATTATGAGTCTCTCCACATGGGATTCTGGTAATAATTGTGGAAGTGGAGCATGGAGACATTTACCAGCAACAACACCTCACTCTGCACTCACGTTTTCTGTGCTCCACAGAGTGGCATACACACCGACCACAGATAGAAGGCACCACCAGTTATGTGAAAGGCTGAACCCACCAAGCCGAGAAATATCGGGGTACCAATGTCATACCTGTTAGTGGCAAACCAGGGAGACATTAAGATCAACATTTAATTTAGTTGAATTTAAGTCAAATATATATAAACAAAAGTTAGTTACATGTAAGTCTGGTTACTTACTGGAGATTTTCAGGACCAGGGGCGATATCAATTGCTGAGACTTGATTTGCATAGACACCATACCCAGATGTGGACAGCATTCCTGAATGCAAATCACATTAAAAAACATAGTAAAAGGTTATGTTGGCAGCTATTCATACTGATGACTTTAAACAACATACAGTATGTATAGAATTTTAATTAGGGCTAGCTAATGGGAGTCAAGCCCTGTAGACTCATGTGTAAAAACTCCCAACTTTGTAGCTCCCAACTGCCAACTGCAGGGGGATGAATTACTTTACAAATGACTTTTTTAGAAGTGGTGTGGCAGTTTTGGTTAAATGGTGTGCCAACAAAGCCAGTTGGAAAGGCTAGCTGTCTTCTAGGCTTCACTACTACTAATTCGAATCACAGAACTGGACCTCTCCACCCTGATTGTGCTGTTGGTGCCTTTTGGATGCTTTTAATGTAATTATCCAACAAATAAATGTGACCTGCTGTTTGGTACTGCTCATTCAAGAAGTCTTTGCTCCAGTGTTGGTAAATAACATTTTTGTATTTTATTGGTATGTTACTTAGCACTAATTAGCAGGTACAGTGCTTTGCAAAAGTATTCATACCCCTTGAACTTTCGCACATTTTGTCACGTTACAACCACAAAATTAAATGTATTTTATTGGGATTTTATGTGATAGACCAACACAAAGTACCGCATAATTGTGAAGTGGAAGGAAAATGATACAAATATATTTACAAATTATTTACAAATAAAAATCTGAAAAGTGAAGAAATGAGTTTCCTCTGAAAGGTATCTGTCACCCTTAGAGATAAAGTGAGGTGCTCAGTCTTTCGGAAGGGTCTCAGACTACAGCCCCTGCTACTTCACAGTGAAATGAGCCAGTTGAGGTGGTTTGGGCATCTAACTAATGGGCTGAACATGGTTCTCCATTGGTAAGCTGTCCGTAGGGAGTTACGGACAGCCCATCTACCTGCAGAGAGCATCTGTTGCCAGATGGAGGCACTGTCCAAAGTATGTGGTATGATCAGTCTGTGGGCTGCTCTTGTTTGTGCTGTTGTTGGTCCATTAGTGAGCCGCAGAGAAGAGGGAAGTTATAACATACAAAGAGCTTAGTGTTAAAAACAATGAAATGTGTCCACTGCAGCATTGTCTGTTCTTGTCATGCTCTATTTTTTGATCGTTGATGGGGTTTTTTTTTTGCACTTCTGCTGGTCAATTCAGTTCAATTCAATTCAATATTATTTATATAGCGCCATTTCACAACAACAACAGCTTCAAGGCACTTTATATTTTAGGGTAAAGACCCTACAATATTCAAGAGAAAACCCCAACAATCAGACGATCCCCTATAACCAAGCACTAGGTGACAGTGGGAAGGAAAAACTCCCTTTTAACAGGAAGAAACCTCCGGCAGAACCAGGCTCAGGGAGGGGCAGCCATCTGCCGCGACCGGTTGGGGGTGAGGGTTAACAGAAGGGAGACAGGACAAAAGACACACTATGGAAGAGAGATCTAAAGTTTAATAATAACTAATGATTAAGTGCAAATGGTGTATAAACACATGGAGAGTGAAAGGAAGTGAGGAAGAGGAAGTGTTCAGTGCGTCATGGGAAGTCCCCAGCAGCCTAGGCCTATTGCAGCTTAACTAAGGGATGGTTCAGGGTCACCTGATCCAGCCCTAACTATAAGGTCTATCAAAAAGGAAAGTTTTAACCCGAATCTTAAAAGTAGAGAGGGTGTCTGTCTCCCAAATCCAAACTGGGAGCTGGTTCCATAGGAGAGGGGCCTGAAAGCTGAAGGCTCTACTTCCCATTCTACTTTTAAATACCCTAGGGACCACAAGTAAGCCTGCAGTCTGAGGGCAAAGTGCTCTATTGGGATAATATGGTACTATGAGGTCTTTAAGATATGATGGGGCCTGATTTTTCAAGACTTTCTATGTGAGGAGAAGGATTTTAAATTCAATTCTGGATTTAACTGGTAGCCAATGAAGAGAAGCTAATATGGGAGAAATATGGTCTGTCTTTCTAGTCCGTCAGTACTCTTGCTGCAGCATTCTGGATTAACTGAATGTTTTTCAGGAAGCTTTTAGAGATATTGTACAAATGCAAGAAAGCAGTCCTACATATTTGTTTAATATGTGCGTTGAAAGACATATCCTGGTCGAAAATGATTTAGATTTAGATTCCTCACAGTGTCACTGGAGGCAAAAGTAATGCCATCCAGAATAAGTATCTGGTTAGATGTCATATTTCTAAGATTTTTAGGGCCCGGTACAATAACCTCAGCTTTATCTGAATTTAGAA
>VUQI01056572.1:5231-16281 GCA_015106735.1 Paratilapia polleni
GGGGTCTTAAAGTGGTAGTAACAAAAACTGTTCTTTCCAAAAATGGATGAACTGAGCAGCTGTGTCAGTATTAAATAAATAAATATTTTTTAAATCTGTAAATCATGAAATGTAACTCTAGTCGCACAATAAAAATATGGAGCTGGAAATAAGCGTAATAGGTCCCCATTTAATGACTCTCTTGAGCCAAATGTGACATCTGCGACAAGAAGTATTCAGTTCATTTTTAGAAAACCTGCCTTCACTACAAACTCTACTTGAGCCTCCATTAGGAGAGAGGTAGGGAGTTCAAATACCGTACAACCACGTGCTGTAGCACAGATACAGCCAGGGATTGCAGACTGGAAATCAGGGGACTTGTAGATAAAATATATATTATTATATAATATATTACAGTTCACCACAAACTACACAATAATTTTTAGGCATTTCGTAATATTACAAAATAAATTTAGGCACTGAGTTCTGAGCGATGATGTGCTTAGCATCGATAGCTCCACCATACACAATCATAAACCCAATGTGATGTCATTGGTCCAAGTTTAGGATTAGGACGCATGCTTACAGGAGTTTTTGTGTGCTGTTGAATGAAAGGAGCTGGTGCCATATCACTCTGAGAAACCACTCTGGTAAGCAGATAGCATCATGGGTGACCAGCCGCTATGCCGCCATCTCTTTTTGGTCAGGGCGACCCTATAGCTACATAGGGTGGAACTTCAGGGAGGGGAGTGCTTCCCCTGAGGAATCAGCCAATAGGAAGCTAGATGACGTTCCCTCATGCGCTCACTCACTGGTCTTCTTCAGGACAAAGGGAGTGGCATCAGTAAAGCTCCTAAGAATGACAGACAAGATGACAGATGATGCAACACTGGTTAGTCTGCATTTTTTTGGAGATTTGATCAGCTGTCCTTCATGGGTTTTACCTCATGGGGTGGAGAGGCCAGTTTGGCTGCACTGGTGTGGGCACTGCAGAGCTGGGGCTCATCAGCATAGCGCTGTAGATGTTGGCTGCCACCACCAGGATGCAGAGGAGGATGGGCCCAATGATGGCTCCTTCTAGACCCAGATAGTATGCTCCACCTGCTACCGCCAGGCCTGTCAGATACGGGTGTCCACCTCTGAAACAAAAAGACAAGAAATGGTTTAAGTGCAATCAAAAGGTACAGAAAAATGTCTCAGATACAATATGTTTTGGCAGGGAACTACTATATCAGTGACTGCATACTGCTAGGAATGTTGTAAATCAGCTCAAGACCACAGCTGAAGACTTTAACTTTGAAAACAAAAAGGCAACAAATAACATACCATCACACAAAGGGTGCTTTTATAATGTAAATAAAAATTTACAACCTCAACTCCAAAAAGTTGGGATGCTGTGTAAAATGTAAATAAAAACAGAATGCAATGATTTGCAAATCTCATAAACCCATATTTTATTCACAACAGAACATAAGAAAAAGATCAAATGTTTAAAACGAGACATTTACCTACTTCATGAAAAACATTAGATCGTTTAGAATTTGATGACAGCAACACGTCTCAAAAAAGTTGAGACCGGCAACAAAATGCGGGAAAAGTAAGTGGTACTGAAAAGAAACAGCTGGAGGAACATTTTGCAGCTAATGAGGTTAACTGGCAACAGGTCAGTAACATTGTTGGGTATAAAAATAGCATCTTAGAGAGTTTCTCAGAAGTAAAGATGAGCAGAGCTTCACCAATCTGCAAAAAAACACAACTACAAATTGTGGAACAATTTCAGAATGATGTTCCTCAACCTAAAATTGTTAAGACTTTGAATCTCTCATCATCTACAGTACATAATATCACCAAAAGATTCAGAGAGTCTGGAAAAATCTCTGTGCACAGGGGACAAGGGTGAAAATCAATACTGAATGTCTGTGCTCTTCGGGCCCTCAGACGGCACTGCGTTAAAAACAGGCCTGATTCTGTCATGGAAATCACTGCATGGGCTCAGGAACACTTCCAGAAATCACTGTCTGTGAACACAGTTCACTGTGCCATCCACAAATGCAGGTTAAAACTCTATCATGCAAAGAAGAACCCGTACGTGAACATGATCCAGAAACGCCGCCATCTTCTCTGGACCAAAGCTCATTTAAAATGGGCCGAGGCAAAGTGGAAAACTGCTCTATGGGCAAACAATCAAAATCTGAAATTCTTTTTGTAAAACATGGACGCCACATCCTCCAGACTAAAGAGGAGCGGGACCATCCAGCTTGTTATCAGTGCTCAGTTCAAAAGCCTGCATCTCTGATGGTATGGGGCTGCATCAGTGCCTGTGGAATTGGCAGCTTGCAACAATGCTGAAAGGTATATACAGGTTTTAGACCAACACGTGCTCCCATCCAGATGATGTCTTTTTCAGGGAAGGCCTTGTATATTTCAGCAAGACAAAGTAAACTGCATACTCCAGCTATTACAACAGCACAGCATTCCTCTCCCAAAAGTCCAGCAGCTGGTCTCCTCAGTTCCTGGATGTTCACAGGCTGTTGTTTAAAGACAAGAGGATGCTACACAGTGAATGCTAAACATGCCCCTGTCCAAACTTTTATGAGACATGTTGCTGACATCAAATTCAAAATGATCTTATTTTTTTCTTAAATTGTTGAATTTTCTCAGTTTAAACATTTGGTATGTTTTCTACGTTCTATTGTGAATAAAATATGAGTTTATGAGATTTGCAAATCATTGTATTCTGTTTTCATTTACATTTTACCCAACATCCCAACTTTTTTTGGAATTGGGGTTGTATACAAAAGCCATGGCAAAAATGTGTTAAAGAGGAAAAAGCATAAGGAGATAAGGTTTCCTAGAGAACATAATAATCAGGAAACCTAACTAAGCTAACAAACAAGGAGCTATATACAGTATGTGTGAGTGGAAGTTAAGTTGGTGACAGTGGATGAACTACATTAACACATTCTGAATTGATTTACTGCAGTTTAACCAGTATCATCTTCCTTCACCTCCTTAATGTGGGCAAAACAGCCAGGCCTGTCAGAACATGTGTTACTCAACACCCAGGTACAACCAAAAGGCATGTTTTTCATCCACTGTAAACAGAAAATCCAGACTGCGAGCACAGACTTACTCATAGCAATCACATATAAAACCTGCTGATGATGGGGAAAAAAACATATTTTATTTATTTCTACTATTTTCACATCATCTTATTTGATCTTTTTGCATAAATTAATTCCCGATGGGATGATTGTGTGTTGGTTGGACTCGCTGTAATTTTATCCTTTATATTCACTATAGTTTTGTAGTATTTTTCCTCATTTTGGAGGTTGTTTTTTTTAAACTCTCCATACTACTCAATTCCTTTCTTGTTACTGTGACATCAACACATGTTCTCAGAGATCCTGGGTGTTTAGGCGCGGTCGTGAGCCACCCAGATCTTGAACCATCTTGTCTACAGTCAAATTAGTTAGTGGATATTGGGACAATGAATGATAGCCAGAGTCACTAATCATGAGGTATTTGCTACATGAAATCACACCTCTGCTCTTTTCCCCTGAAGGTGCTAATACTCTTTTATTTCAGTTCATCAACTCTGCTACAAAATAATACAAGAAACACAAAACATAATGTCATTGGACAGTATTTATATAAAATCAACTAAAACAAATTGAAATCATATCACAGTCAAAAGAATCTATTCCCCTCACTAAAAACTTTCATAAATACAGTAGTATGGATACAGGAAATCGAACTTACTCCACACCCCACATGACAAGCCCCTGGCCAATGGCCAGCTCCTTCTAACTTGACTAGAGATACAAGAGATGTTTCATCTTACAGTTACAGTACAGTACATTGCACCACAGCATGACAAATATTCACACTGCAGCAAAATCCTCCCTCTGTAGACATTTTCTTTACGTCTCAGCACCCATCTAGCATCTTCTCCCCATCCCTTCCCTGAGGTGTGGTGCTGTTTTATGAATGAGCTGTTATGCAAGAAAAAGTGACCTGAATACAGACAGACAAAGAGGAGGGAGGGAGAGAGGAAAAGAGGAAGGGAGGGATGACTGAAAGTACTGCGTGGCAGCATTTCAGGTGACATCATTCTGTTATGAAAAGAAAGTGCCATATCATATGATTCATTATGTTTGTAATTGCTGGTACTATTCTGGCACTATTATAAGTACGTGTTGCTTTTGCTAGCCTAATCCTGCTAAAACTGGAGATTAAGATCAAGATGTTTAAGGTATAATCATCACAATGACCTGATAACAACCAGCACGGATTCCGTTGTTATCACTAGATCTCTGCCAGGGTGCAGGGACACCCAAGGTAACAGGAATAGAAGTGGAAAAATATAAAAAGTCCATCCATCCATTTTCTTAACTGCTTATTCAATTCAGGGTCGCAGGGAAGCTGGAGCCTCCCTGCTGTCATAGGGCCAAAGGTGGGTACCCCCTGGACATGTTGCCAGGCTATTGCAGGGCTAAGATGAAAAGTTTTGTTCCAAAATGTGTATTTATTTACAACCAGTGGGATCCTCGAGGATCTTAGTATTACCAAGAAGACCACATACAGGAGGCTGTGGAGAGAGCTCCCAGCTTCAGGTTCACAGACACATATCAGAGCGCATCCTGCATGGCAGCCCGGTGCAGCAGCTTCACAAAAGTTGACAGAAATGCCCTTCAGTGGGTTGTGGAAATAGCACAGGGCATTGTTGGCACAGAAATGCCATCACCAGAACATACTCACAGCACTCTCCGTATGATGAGGACAGAGGACATCATAAAAGACATTCCACACCCTGGACACCAACTGTTGGAGCTCCTCCCATCAGGCATGAGCTTCAGGTCAATCCTCAGATGCACAAACAGGCTGAAAAACAGCTTCTGCACACTGATGCTTTGCTATCATTGGAGTGTGTGCAACATTTACTCTATGTCATGTTAAGCCACTGGTTATGTGCAGCATTTTTAGAGCAACTCCAATGTCACCTATGCCCCAAATACACCTGATGCTTTTCTGCACCCCAAGTAATTTAGTTGCATGTATACTTCTTTTTTTCACATAGCTGTATTTATACTTTTTTAAAAAAAAGACTTGATTCGTATAATTGATTCTGTATCTTTATATCGTTGATGTTTTCTATTCTCATCTTGTTCCTGTCTTGAAATACATGTGAAAGCTGAGGATGACCCAAATGCAGTTTTGTTGCTCTTGCGCATTAAAGTTCTTGAAACTTGAGTCTTTGTACATGAAGACGTACCTTCTCTAACTTTCGTCCCATTTATGCACACGGTGTTATCTTTAACCTGTCCCACTCACCTTATCTCTGATGTTTATGTGAGCTCTGGGTTGGGTGACTTCTCTGTGCCACGTTTAAAACGTAACTCTTGAGCACTTAACCTTTTATAATAATGATAGTGGCAAATACATGTTAATATCAGAGCTGAAAAAAAAAACTGATAAGTTGAGAAATTAACTGGAAGCTTTTTTGATTATTAAATAAAAATAACCATTTATTGGCTGCACTGCACTGCTGTACAGATGTTCATGCTTCCTTAAGAATGAACTGTTATCACTTTAGTGAAACCTTAACCTTTCATCCTGTGCCATCATCGGGTCAGAATATACACACTTTGGTGTACAGCCAGACACCTGCAAATCTAATAATATAACCATGAGCCTTACAGGTACTTCATGGTTACCAGTGATAGCATGCTAACACGCTATACTAAGATACGAATGTGGTAAACAATATAGCAGCTAAATATTAGCATGTGTGCATTGTAATTGTTAGGTTAGCATGCTTCAGACATGGATGTAGCCATGAGTCATCACCCAGTGGTTTGTGGACACGTCAGTCACAATAGCATAAAAATAGGATGGTAACCTCCTTGCCAGTAGTAAAAACTGGTGGTTGCTCGGTGATTGCATAAAACTTTTTCGCTTTCGGCAACTGATTGCAAGTAGTTGCGGTGACCAACTTTCAGTCGCAAGGCGATTGCACAGGTTGCCTGCTGGGAGGCACCTGTCTTCAAACAATCACGGTTTGATTTGGACTGACCACAGTCTCTGTCAGATTGATTAAAGTTTGCATATAATTGCCATCTAATTTTTAAAAACAGACAGATTGCCAACACGTTCAATCAATCCGAGTCAGTCTGCTCTGATTAGCACAACTTGTCTGCAACTCTTTGCCTCTTTGCAATAGGGGACTTGACTCAACTGATTGCCAAATGGTTGTATTCTGGTTACATTCCTATATAAATATAACCAGAATACAAAGGCTGTCGAGTGCTGCGTCAATTTTACAATTCAATCACTGTCCTGCAGCAACTAAATCACTATTTGTGGAGGACTTTCTGAATTTCTGTTTCAAATCTATGAGGTTCTGGCTGGACTCTGAATGTAAACGGTTAATGTGAATTTCTGTTTAATGTGAATTAGCAACAGATTTGCTATTTTTGCTGATTAATCACAGTTAATTGCCATATTATCACAAACGAACTGCATGTAATTGCTAACTTGACCCCATCCAGTTACAAACTGAGCAGATTGATAGCAGACTGACTCCTTCTTATTGCTGTTTTATCACTGTCTTCATGCACTGAACTCACTTTGCAGACAGCAACTGACTGCGAATGGTCTCCTTCTTCAAAGCAACCATTTCTTTGATTGCAAGTTCACTGTACACGATTGCAATAATTTTGGTCATGCCACAGTCTCAAATTACTGTTTTCCCTAGTGTGGCTGTAGCACTTCTGAGACACCGAAACACTGCATGCTCATATGGTAAAAACTTGTCAATTGCATGGTAGGTGCACCCTGATCATACCCTGCTTTATTGTCTATTTTACTCTACATGGGACCATAGTTTATAACATGTAATACTGAAGAATCCTTGAATCTGGAGACTGAGACCATAAACTCATTACCTTTGACAAGGAGGTTGTGTGATTGGTTTGGGTGTTTGTTACAAAAAGTTATGTAGGGATTTGCAAGAATATATTCCCAGAACCAATTTAGAAGGGATTATGCTTTTGGAGTCAATGCATGTCTGGATCCAGAATTTTTAGAAAGAATTCTTTACCATGGCCAGATCGAGCAAATTTGACTTTTTGGATATCTTCACAAATACATATGGAATTAAAAAAAAAACAAAAACGTGGAGACATAGTTTTGATATTCTGAAGGAAATATCTGTAATCTAATTAATTTGAATCAAGCTGTAATCCTGTATCCAGGCACTTATTTCATTTTTTTGCCAAGAGGTATGCAGTCTTGGACTGTTCTTGTCAGGATAATCGAATTCACTAGTAACGACCCCAACCCCAAATACAGATGAAAAATGTTTACTGATAATGAACCAACGAGCTAGGTCAGAGGGGAAGGCCTCACTGAGGATCAGAGGAGGCTCCTGGGCCTGCCAGATCCTCCTGATACCTTTGAGAGAGGATGACAAACAGAGAAAAGAGCAGGGATGGTGGGGCACAGAAAAGAGAACAAATGAGTTTGTGGAGCAAATAGGTGTTAATAGATGTGTGACTGGAAGAGAAGTGTTTGGGGTGTGGTCCCACTCCAGAACTTCAGATAAATTATCGGTGATAAATCAAGTGATAAAAAAGGTTGTTTTCATTTAGACTTCTTCTTCTCAGATATTGCAAGTTTAAGATACTTCTGCATTGGCTTCACTCTTAAGAACTAGTGACTACATCTATCTTTTATATACAGTCTATGCCGTAGAGTCCTCATTTTACTTTTTTTGCTGACATTTCATAGATGAACACTTATTTGCTTAATCTGGAAAATAATCGGGATGAAATGATAAAGTAATAACAATGTCTGATATAGATTTCTAGGTTGGAAATTTGGAATATCACTCCTTTCCAGCCCCTGCAGGAAAATTCCTTTTTCACTTATCTCCTTCTACAAGATGGTCAAAGGTCACAGGTCAGCACCTCAGCAATGCAACAGCATACAAATACCTGATAAAATGCAGGCTCCAGTCCACTGATTGAACTTTTCCATCCACTGACTGAGATTTCAGTAGTCCAGTGGGGACATAGAGGAGAATCAGTGTTACTGATCCTGAAAAGGTGACACATGCTCTAAATATCAACAGCTGCACCTTGTTGTGCCAATAATCTGTAGTAGGTGCTAATCAAATCTACATGTGGAAACCCACTACAGCACATATTGAATCCTGGGTGCCAAAACCTCACTGTCAGCACTGTCTGGCAGGTTATTGATCAGCACTGTCAGCACAAGCATGACTCCCTCCGATACAGTAACATGTTATCTACTAGCACACAGTTGTAGGTGTGTTTACAAGTCAGGGTGGTGGTTACCCTGTTCAGGCCCCATAAAGAGATTATGTGAATGGAAGCTGTTAATTATTTCCATTTAGCACCACTGAGTGAGACTACCACCAAGCCCCTAATGATTGTATGTATAGCGTGTGTCTGTGAGTGGGCGTGCCTTTATAACATATGATCAGACATAATTAAACAAATTGGCACAATGTCAGGACTGAATTATTTGCCCCATTAACCTGAACACCAACCATAGGGATCTGTTTGTCTGAGATGACGAGAAGATGAGGCTCTTAAACAAGTTCAGGCTCATTTCTGAGGGTTTGTGATGGCATGAAGGGGAAAAGGGTGAGGAATGAGGAAAGAGAGACCCTTTGTTTTTTTTTTTTTACTATCACTTTAAGTACAATAGGTTTTGGAGTTCAAACTATATTTAACTGTTAAAAACTGCTACTAGTAAGAAGCACAAAGTGGTAGCACGGCACTTGTATTTTGGTTAAATTCAAAGCAACCCTGTCTCACATTTAGGAGCCTTTGCAAGTACTTAAAGACACACACACACACACACACACATAGACACACACACCCCCTTCCCTCCTTCTCTGCAGTGGCTGTTATATATAGCAAAGTGGAAGGATGGCCTGCAACAGCCTTGTGAGTTATGGATGAAAAACCCACAGGAGCAGAAAAGGCATTACCTCAGACAAACACAAAAACACTCGTGGCTGCGGATATGACAATATGCTACAACTAGCTCTCTTTTACTTATGTCAGTTACTGAGATGGGCTCTTTTATGGTAAGATCTTTGCATTACTATAGCTACATCATGGTGGGTAAAAAACATTTACTCTTAGATGAACAATTTCTTAAATGATTTGACAGAAAATGTGCCATACACTGTAAGAAACTGTGGTAAAACTACAGGAAAAATTGTACAGTGATGTACTGTTCTCATGAATACAGTGAAAAAAACTGTTGTGATGCCACCATGACTGAGACTCCTGTAGCAATTAATCTCATCCAGCCAGTGCTCATCTACATGGTGGCTGTTAAACTGTTCAGTGTGTGCGTGTGTGTTGTCATAATTCAAGAGCTAAGACTGAGACCCTGTTCAGCATGAGGGCTGGTATTTAGATATAAATCTAGAGTACTTTAATGCATTTATATTAATAAACTAAGCCACTAACCAAACAGCTGACAGTACTGTACTGTAAAGCTTATGTTCAATACAGTACTGCAATATATATCTATCTATATATCTATATCTATATCTATATATCTATATATCTATATATCTCTATATATATATATATATATATATATATACACACACAGTAAACTCTTGTAGATAACAGTAGGTATACTTCTCAGCTGCCAGTACTTTACCGCAACTTAGCAGGAACTTTAGTTACAGTAGAGATACTCTCACTGGCCACTTTGTTAGGTACACCTGTTCAACTGCTTGTTAACGCAAATATCTAATCAGCCAGTCACATGGCAGCAACTCAGTACATTCAGGCATGTAGACATGGTCAAGATGACCTGCTGAAGTTCAAACTGAGCATTAGAATAGGGAACGAAGGTGATTTAAGTGACTTTGAACGTGGCATGGTTGTTAGTGCAGACGGGCTGGTCTGAGTATTTCAGAAACTGCTGATCTACTGGGAATTTCCCACACAACCATCTCTAGAGTTTACAGAGAATGGTCTGAAAGAGAAAATATCCAGTGCGCAGCAGTTCTCTGGGAGAAAATGCCAGAGGTCAGAGGAAAATGGCCAGACTGCTTTGAGCTGACAGGAAGGCAACAGTAATTCAAATAACTGCTGATTATAACCAAGGTATGCAGAAGAACGTCTCTGAACGCACAGCAGATGGGCTACAGCAGCAGGAGACCACACCAGGTGCCACTCCTGTCAGCTAAAAACAGGAAACTAAAGCTACAATTCACACAGGCTCACCAGAACTGGACAAGAGAAGACTGGAAAAGTGTTGTTTGGTCTGATGAATCTTGATTTCTGGTGTGACATTCAGATGGTAGGGTCAGAATCTGGTGTAAACAACATGAAAGCATGGATCCATCCTGCGTTGTATCAACAGTTCAGGCTGGTGGTGGTGTAATTGTGTGGGGGATATTTTCTTGACACATTTTGGGCCCCTTAGTACCCAAAACATGAACACTGTTTAAACACCACAGCCTACCTGAGTATTGTTGCTGACCATGTCCATCCCTTTATGACCAGTGTACCCATCTTCTGCTTTCAGCAGGATAAAGCACCATGTCACAAAGCTCAAATCATCTCAAACTGGTTTCTTGAACTCACTATACTCAATTGGCCTCCACATTCACCAGATCTCAATCCAATAGAACACCTTTGGGACGTGGTGGAACAGGAGATTCTCATCATGGATGTGCAGCTGAAAAATCTGCTAAATGCATGCAAACAGGGATCTGAACAGGCCTGAGTTTTAGTGTAACAGCTTTACAAATGCTGTGCATGCTGTTTATTGTCCCACAAAATGAAAGGAAGGCCAGGTCATTACTGTGGTGTCTCACTAACTCCAAGCTAGCCCCTTCATGATTAGCATAGAGCTAGCCTATAAAAAAAGCAAACATCCCAAAAATATGAGATGAGTGTGAATTTCCCTTATTTTGTTGCAGCAGACATGCTTCAACAATCATATCCCCCACCCTACATTAGCTTAACTGTTTAGACACTGCTGGTACCGCCACTTACTACAGACACTG
>VUQI01056579.1:0-12659 GCA_015106735.1 Paratilapia polleni
TGGTACTATGAGGTCTTTAAGCTATGATGGGGCCTGATTTTTTAAGACTTTGTATGTGAGGAGAAGGATTTTAAATTCAATTCTGGATTTAACTGGTAGCCAATAAAGAGAAGCTAATATGGGAGAAATATGGTCTCTCTTTCTAGTCCCTGTCAGTACTCTCGCTGCAGCATTCTGGATTAACTGAAGGCTTTTCAGGGAGCTTTTAGAACAACCTGATAATAATGAATTACAATAGTCCAGCCTAGAAGTAATAAATGCATGAACTAGTTTTTCAGCATCACTCTGAGACAGGATGCCTCTAATTTTAGAGATATTACGCAAATGCAAGAAAGCAGTCCTACATATTTGTTTAATTATGTAAGACATAATTAAATCACCACAGACATGATTGCTTCTATTTCTTCAGTAGTGAACATACACGGTATGAACGATGGGCGTAGCTACTGTGACATCACCTATTGGTTTGTGAAGTCCCATTTTAAAGCCTCAAGATGAGCATTTTCGCCATTGCCATCATGGTCTTTTGAAACTGCATGTGACAACAAGGGACAGATCTGACTATGAAACTATACACTGACTGGCTAATGACTTGTCAAATACAAATCATTATCCTGGATAATCCTACTTTCTGACACTCAGAATGATGAAAATTTACTAAATGGATTTAATGTTTTATTCAATATGTCCTGGAATGAGTGACTGAGACCATAAACTCAGCAGGAAAGTGTTTACAGAGGTCCAGGGAGAGGTCTGGTTTCCCACAGACGTCTATAGGACCAGATGTCTTTTTGCAAGCACATCTATCGACCCCTGGTGGCCTTTAAAAAGAATGCAGGTTTAAGGCACTTCCGTGTTGGCTTCACTTTTCAGACCCGAAAGATACATCCATCTTTATACTGTCTATAGTAGTGACATTCTTTTACTCACCTGGTTCTCTCAAACTTCAAAAATGGGGTAATGGCAGTATGCAGATTGCAGGTAGAGAGCACAAGGCAGTCAATTCAGAATGATTCTGATTCACTAACAAACATGAAGGGATAAGAGCAAAGTTGGCAGGTGTGCACATGTCATGAATCCGACAGTGATTTTGCATGTGGACTAAATTTTTGCGCAGGCTAAGAATATTTCTGTGCACATATTATTGAATGTGGCCCACTGTTTTCCTCTGTGCCTGAAGGTGGTGCTCTTTACCCTGTTCTGTGTTTTCCATTATACAGTATGGTTCCCTGGGGGTAGCGCGTTGGCAGTCCGCTGGGAGTCCGTGGATGGCCTGTCTACCTGCAGAGAGCTCGGTTATTGATGGACGCAATGTACAAAGTATGTGGTACAACCGGTCTGTAGGCTACTCTTGCTTGTGCTGTTGTTGGTCCTTCAGCCAGCCGCGAAGAAGAACGAAGTTCTAACATACAAAGAGCTGAAGTGAAACCGAGTGTTAACAATGAAATATCCATTGCAGCCACTCTGTACTTTTCATTCTGTATTTTTTTTTTTTTTATCTTTGATGTTTTGTTTTCCTTTCTCCCATTCCTGGTGAACTCTGTCGATCTCCTCCCTATTCCAGCCCACGTATCAACCAATCAGCATTCGACCAACGTAAGCATCATCCATGTCCAGGACTGCACAGTTGGGATTTTGGAGGACTGCTGTTACTGCAGGAGGGGTGGCTTGCACACTAGCCACTGGCATAGCTTGTTAGATTACATGAGTTCATTCAGGGAGAATTTACACACTGCTCATGAGCTGGTATGCAGTTCCTGCTCTGCTGCTCAGTCTAAAATTAAGGAAACGTGATCGTGTTTTGGTTTTCTTACATGTAGTTGGTTCCCGTTTTTGGGCTAAATTCTGTAGTCCTTATGAGGTTGAGCAGTGACATAGATTGTGTAATTCAAACACCTGACAGGAAGAAAAAGTCCCATGTTTGTCACGTCAACATGTTAAAAAAAATAAAATACCTGTGAGCCTTTAACAATGTGGCTCTCCTGTGGTGACCGTGGTGTCACCCTCTTGCAGGCCCAAGGAAGACAGGTTGTGTAAGCAGCCAGTTTCACTTCTGTGTGCATGTTTAGAGAATCCCAAAATTTTGGCAGACCTGCAGTTTAAGCTGTCTTATTTAGCTGAGCCAATAAGAGTGATATTTGCCAATTTGGTAGCCATGCATTGATTTTGGGGGACAAACCCAGTCGAACCATGGTTCTTGAGCACATCAAGCAGCATGCTTACCGCGTCATGCAGATGGAGTTCCAGCAGTGTCCATCAGATGTGCAAACCTTAACAGCTCAATCGGTGTCAGCTAACACACCCTCCTGAAAAGTCAACACAAGCTAACTGCTCTACACTTTCAGCATTGATAAGGACATGCATTTAAACGTGTGCTTTGAGCAAAACCAAAAGCACCAACCAGCGTAACTGCAGCTTTATCTTTAAAAAAATCAGTCAGTAACCCAGAGTATGCTCTGCATGAGCCAACACTTAGCTCTGTTGTCACAACAAATCAGAACCAACTCAGGGATTTGTGAACTTGTCTGAACACGGTATGTGTGATATGTGGTGGAGGGGTCGGAGGGTGGGGGGAATTAATGGAACTTTACAAGATGGCAGCAGACAAATGTATGATTGTCAATTAGTAGGTCAGAGATTTGACACATGGCCAAACAGTGAGTAAGAGAAGAGAGGCTCATTGTGTGAGGGAAAACAAAAGGCTTGATCAGACACTCCAACTCACAGCTCACCCTGACTCCCCCCTGGTTAGGAACTGCAAACAAAAGCTCCAGAGTAAAACTGCAGAGGTTCCACAGAAACACAATCTCTCTCTCTGGAAACAGAATATATCTGGGGAACGCACTATGAAGTAGGATTGGGGGCTTAGTGAGGTAACTTCGGGGTTAACCCTGGGTTTTAGTGTTACAAAGGTGGGTCACTTTGTAGCAGGACACTTCACCATGTTAACTCTTAATTAATTCTTTTTCCATTATAACCAGACCAATATGTTTTTCTTTTTTTCCTTTATGGTTTAGAGGAAACTGGCTAACACTTCAGTAAATTTTAACATAAATAAATAGAATAATTAAAGCGTTTCATTTTTTGTCTACTTTAGGCCTCCATACATCTCTGCTTGCCAGTATCATTTTCCTCATCTAAAGTCCTAAGCAGCAGATAAGGGGTTCCTCAGTCCTGTCTTGGTTCATATAGAGCAGCTAGCTGAGGCCTGGTGAGAGTGAGAAGAGCACCTCTCACTGGCTAGTGCTGTAATATCCACACTGCTCTCTTAGATTAACACTTGACAGCCAAATGAAACCTTAATGTTGCACAAAGGCAGTTCCACACAGCCACATACATAATTCAGAATGGCTGTCCCTGTTGTTTATATCTAGCACGTGTTTCAGTTACAGTAAAAAACCTACATGTGCATGAGTGGGTACCTCTGCTTAACCACAGTCTAAGATTAAGAAGGAGTAGTAACTGCAGTAACTGAGCATGGAGACCATGATTACTGTCTCTAGTCTTGTGCATGATCTGCAGCCATAAGGTCATGACACTCTGAACAAACCTTTTCTAGGTGGAGGTTTATCCATCGGGTGAAGGTCCTCTTCTGAACTAGTTCTCTTTCAACTGCAACACAGAAAAACAAGAAAAAAGGATTTCAGACTTACAGTGCTTATCAAAGAAGCAAGCAAACATAATTTACTATTCAAAACAATGCATTTGTTACATAATGTTGCTCAGTCACCATGCCTGGATATTAGTACTTAGAGACTGTGTTTCATATTTCACTGTTGCATTAAAAAAAGAAGCATAAAAATGTTTTAACTTAATTTATAACAGTAAATTCATACAGCAGATTAAAAAAAATACACTGCTTCACTTTATTTCTTTGACTTATTTTCTTTGGAAATATTTCACTAACATTTAAAAAGAAAAACTTAATTAAACTAGCTGAATTATTCAAGCTACCTGTGAAGCACACTCAGTGGCCACTGCCGTAATATCCTGTAAGTCATGTTAAATCCACTAGTTAACAGATAAATGAGAGCTGGACGTGTTTATAGCTAGTTACTAATTGAACTGGTATTGAAGGAGGGTTTGTTTAACAGTCTGCTAGATCCATCCATCCATCCATGCATGTATCCATTTTCTTCCACTTTTTCAGCCGCACCATGACACTTCTTTCCGTGTCTTGGTGGGGCTGGAGCCTAACCCAGCTGTCACCCTGGACAGACTGCCAGTCGAATGGCTAACACAGAGACAGACAGCCATTCACACTTACATTACACACATCACACAGTCTTTTGCCTGTGGGAGGAAGCCAGAGAACCTCCAGAGAACCCAAGCAGGCACAGAGAGAACATGCAAACTCCACATAGAAAGGCCCCAGCCGGCCGGTGGATTCGAACACTCACCGACTACTTCCAGTGGGCACACCAATGAAATCTGATGCAGTGGACAGATATCAGCTGAACATGTAAAAGTAATAACTTCATCATTTCTTATTAAAAAATCTTTATAGTTTTTTCAGTCTGTTTCCATATGTTCAAAATGGTGAATCCCCAGCAACTGGTGGGGGGTCAACTTAGGCCAAGAATCAGTTTTCACTGAACTTGGAGTGCCCTTGTCAGAAGGGAAAACAGAAGGCCCTTCAACATCCCTGGAGTTTCTTGGCATAACCCTTGACACTTGGGCTTCTCTGCCCATGGAGAAACTCAATCAAATTAATCTCCTCCTCTGAAACTTTCTTCTTGCTCCTTCTTGCACCAAACAACAGCTGCTCTCCCTTTTAGGACACCTGAACTTTGCCCTGCACATAATTCCACAAGGCCATTCCTTCATTTCTCACTTGCTCTCACTCTCTTTGCAAAGACGAATTTGCCCGACTCCAGCCTTACTGAAGCATCCCCAGATCATCACCGATCCTCCACCAAATTTCACAGTGGGTGCGAGACATTGTGGCTTGTAGGCTGCTCCAGGTCTCCGTCTAACCGTTAGACAACCAGCTGTTGGACAAAGCTGGAAATTAGGCTCATCAGAGAAGATGACTTTACTCCAGTCCGCTATGGTCCAATGCTTATGGTCTTTTGCAAACTTCAGCCTGGCTCTTCTTTGCTTCTCATTGATGAAGGGCTTTTTTCTAGCTTTACACGACTTGAGCCCTGCCTCTAGGAGCCTGTTTTGAACCGTTCTCACTGTGTACTTCACCCCTGCCATTTGCCATTCACTTGGTGTCATCCTACGGTTCCTGAGTGACATTCAAATGAGGCGACGGTGATCCTGGTCAGTGGAGAGTCGTTTTCAGGCTCTACCAGACTGTGGCTTTGTTGTTCCCAATGTCTGCTGCTTGACCTTGTTCTTATGAACCGCCATCTTAGAAATTTTAAGGATGAAAGCAACCCGACGCTCACTGTATCCCTCTGCCAGTAAAGCCAGAATTGAACCCTTCTTTTCTCACACAAAACTTTTCTTTTCATTTCTTTTGGCATGGTCAATACTTTTTTTTTTTTATTCCAGTTACTTTTGATGTACTACTAGCACTGTTTTTGGTCCTATTGCAAGAGGATAGTGATGACCACAACAATGTTTTTTATACTTTTCCTTGTTGAATAAGATTTGGTTCAGGTGATCACCTCATCAGTACCTTATTAGGTAGAAGCAGGTGTGCTTGTGTTGGAATTCAAGAGACACTGGAATGGAATGACTGTCATATTTGCAGTGGTCTCTTAAATTTTCCAGAGCTGTATATCTTTGAAATAAAATGTTTTGATTCTCACTAGGTCACTCCTTTAAATCATAGTCCAAGAATTTATTTCATTGAGCCAAAGACTGATGTTGTTTCTGGGTCTGAAAAGTCAAGCCAATACAGAAGTGCCTTAAACCTGCATTCCTTCAAATGGTCAGTAGGCGTCGACACTTATAATTGCAAAAAAGAAGTTTATTTATATAACAGTCTGCAGGGAAAATTACCCTACTGTTCACTTGATCTATGATCTAAGTAAGCACTTATCTGGTGAATTTATGATATTGGTTGCCAGTTTGTAGCATTATGGAATGCCACATGGTGTTCATCTTGTAAATAAGGTTCCTCATTAGTCCAGAAAGACCATAAAGCATTATTTTGGGTGTGGTTACCCTTGTGATTGACAAGTCACTACCGTATAGGTGAGCAATATCCCTTAGTTTCTGAGTCAGACCCACTCCTCAGTTGTCATGTCCAGTTTCAAAACACAAAAAGGGTGACAGCAAATTAACAAAAAACCTTGACGAGAAACCGTACAGTGTTTAGCCATTTCAGCAGTAACTTTTATGTATGAGTTAGTTATTAACACATCCAATAAATCAATGGAGTTTTGTTTACAGTAACAAGCATATGTCAAGCACACATGAGGCCTGGACAAAACTGTTGCTTTTAGAGCCAACATGGACAGAAAGCTTCCAGTTTAGGGCTTAACACAGGTACAACAGGTATGTGTCTACCTTAAGAAGTGAAACTCTCCCTTTCCATTTAAAATAAACAGATTTTAAAAAAATCACCATACACCTAATTACTTGTTTGTGCCTAATTGTAAAAGTGATGAAAAACAGCTTGCATTATAAATGTGTGGTCAGACATGGCCCTACTGGTGTGTCCATGATTTTTTTCAGAAAGACCATGAAAGACCATTGAGCATTTATCAAAATTTTAATGTATAAGGTAGCTTTTAAATACTCATACAAAGTGCCAAGGTTGCAGCTTTTGGTGGGCTGAAGATTATAATCAATAACTTGCTATCACAGAAACAAGAATTTCAGTCACAATATAATTGGTCAGAAAACTGTTAAGTGCTAACAAACTACTGCCAAAAGCTACTAAAAACATCTTTTATCACACACTTTGATCATGACAGTTGCTGGTGGAAAGGTAATTTCCACCAGTTTTACATTTCAGCCAATCACTGATTTCTACTTTGGAAACTCTCACCATCTTGTGACTAATAATTCCATTTGGGCAAGAAGAGATCAGTAGCACGAGATAAGAGTGCTGTGCCACAATGATCGTGAGACTGACTGCTTTGGTTCTTTTTTGTACACCATGTAAGTGCAATTCTTTCTTTTTCTTTTTAGTGAAAAAAATATAATGCAAAACTTCTGTTTTTACTGTGCTGTGTGTGAAAACATAGTAGTACATCTTAGCCATGGCTCTGTATTAATCTTTCTAAGGGTAATTACATTGATTTTATCCTTTTGTGTTCTAACTCTGTTGTTATTTATCTCTCATCTTCAGCCCTCATTCAAAATGCAGAGGTTCCTCAGCTGATCTCCATGACTGTTGTTGACCTTGGTGACAATGCTACTTTTCACTGTAAAGTCTCTGAGAAGGAGCTGAAATTCTTATATTGGTATAAACAGTCTCTTGGACATATGGCCCAAAGTGTTGCTAGTGTCATTTTTGGAAAAATATCTGTCTCTGATGAATTTAAAGATTCACGTTTCACAGTGGAAAAAAAAGCATCTCAATATATTCTTACTATCAGAAATGTCAGTAAAGAAGATGAAGGATCTTATTTCTGTCAAAATGGAACCACATATTCACAGATGTTCAGCAGTGGCACATTTTTGGCTGTGAAAGGTAATATGTTTTTCTTTCTTGTACCAATATCACTGAACAGTTAAGTCTTTTAATTAATTAAAAATATTCTTCATTAAAAATAGCTTAGGTTACAAATTTGTCTTAATTCACAGATCGCAATCAGCAGAAATCTGTCTACGTGAAACAAAGTCCAAAGACGGAGTCAGTTCAGCTTGGAGACTCTGTGACTCTTCACTGTTCGCTTCTCTCTAAGAACAAAGAAAATGCAGTCCAGTGTCCAGATGAATACAGTGTGTACTGGTTCAGAACTGGGTTGAAAGGATATTCTCCAAACATCATTTACACTCACAGGAACAGCAGTGATGACGATGTGAAGAGGAGATGTGTCTACAGTCTGTCCAAAACTATACAGAACTCCTCTGATGCTGGGACTTACTACTGTGCTGTGGTCAAATGTGGAGAGATCCTGTTTGGTGAAGGAACTAAAGTGGAGACAAGTATGTATTTACAAATTTATTTAAATCATAAATTTATTTTGCATGAAAGTTTAGGAGTTTGAGTAAGAGCTCATAAAAATATAAAACCAAGGAAATACATAGTTAATGATTATTTCAGTGTAACATGAGATTATTTCCTAAATATTTGCAAGATATTTAAGCTCCCATTTCATCTCCTCGTCTTATTTTGATGTGAAATGATGCACAAAAAGAAGCAAAAAAACAAACAAAAAAAGAAGTGATATTAAACATGTTATGTAAATGACTTCTTGAATGTTGTTTAATTCTTAAATCAAGATGCATCACTGTCTGTCATGTCTTTAACCTAGAAGTCTACAGAAACAGGAGATTGTTGACTACCAGTGCACACATTTCCAACAACAACTGACAAGTTCCAAAAGTCCATATTCAAAAAAACAAACAAACCCCAAATTAAAAAACAAAACAAAACAGTAAATCTGTCTCCCTCTGTCTTTTATACTAATTCAGGATCAGAATTCAGACCCGCTGCCCTTATTCTTGGAGTACTGCTGGCCTGCTGTGTTGCTCTGACTGTCCTCCTTCTTTTCTACATAAAACAGAGAAATGTTTGTCATCATTGCAAAGGTAGGTTCACTTTGATATATATCCTCCACAGTCTTGAGACTGTGCTGGGAGACACAGCAAACCTTATGATGGTACATATGGATGTGCCATCCTGGAGGAGCTTCACTGCCTGTGCAACCTGAGCGGGCCGCAGGTACCGTCTCATGCTACCAGTAGTGACACGTAGGTGCCAGATTCCGTAACAGCTTGCCAAAAAAGACTAATTTTGTTTATGTTCTTTGAAGCAACATATTGTACAATTATGTACAGCTCCAGTTCACAGAATTAAGCTTCTGTGAACTGGAGCTGCATGGAGCACACCACAGGAAGGAAAGTGTCTGTCTGTTCATTTGGCTAGTTTTAATGAGATCACATTACTAAGACAGCAATAAACATATCCCCCATATAACCATAACCACATTTTTTTTTTTAGTGGAAATAAATGCCTCCGATCATGTTAGGCGTGACATGTCAACTGTGGACCAAGCAAATGATGTGGTAAATATGTTTTTATTGTAAATGCTGCATGTCTTTGGCACAGGACATGCACAATATCATACTCACAGCATACAAGAAAAATATCATAGCCTAACCATTTTGGTAACCTTGTTACAATGTTACTATGTGATAACTTGAAATAAAAATGAGAGGTATATAGCACTGCTGACTAAGACATATCAGACATGTTGCACAATCTTAGAATGATGCTATCTGATTTCTTTAAAGAGAAGCGTCACAGACATGTGACTTTACACTATTTTGATAATCTCAGTTTTATTGATGTCGTTGACATGAAATATCTGTCATTTCAGACTACGAAGTATGCGGTAGTGGCTTGCTCCACAAAGAGAGTAAAAAGAGGGAAGAAGAAGAGGAACGAGTCATCACAAGACTGTGTGTACGCTGCTGTTAGACCAGACTTCCACAGCCAGCAGTGATCCTCTGTATTAGCCAAGAAGGGCGGGAGCAGCAGTCCGTAAACAGTTTTATTTTTATATTGGGAGACCCTGTTGAAATGTGTGTAACGTCAAAAAGCTTTTAACCCTTACATACTGTTTGGGTCAAATTTGACCAGTTTTGACATTTGACAGCAGCAAAAATACCCTAAATTTCATTCTTCTAGCCTGAAATTTGATGAATTTTCCTGAAGTGACCCAAAATACACAGAAATTTAAATATTTAAAAGGTTTTGTACATTGAGGCTGTTCCAGGTGAAATTTGACCTGTATCTTTTGAGATGGGTAGGTCAAATCAAGGAAAATGGTGTTTTTATGGAATTTTACAACTGTGAAACTCTACTTGCCATGTCTGTGTGTTTTTGTGTTTTTTTTAATCAGACAGTGGTGACAGAGTTCAAGGGGGACTTTGACACTATGATGAGAACTATCTGTGTTCCCACCACTTTTGACCAGGTTCCCACAGAGACAGTTACTTGCTGGTCTTTGAAGGATCATGGGGGGATCTCCAAAGAGTATAACAGTAAAACAGCATAGGAGCGATCATATATGGTGCACATAAGGATAAGGTCATACAGAGGTCAGAGGGTGCCTTGACAGAGGGTGCCTTGACATGGACACAAGATCTGAAACAGGGTGGCATGGACCTGCCGCAGTTAGCACTGTCAACTCACAGCAAGACGGTTCCTGGTTCAAATCCTGGCTGGGGCCTTTCTGTGTGGACTGTGGACTCTCTGTGTGACCCACTCCAGAGTACCAGAAGTGGGTTCTCTCCAAGTACTCTGACTTCCTCCCACAGTCCAAAGACATGCATGTTAGGTTAATTAGTGATTCTAAACTGGCCATGGACGTGAGGCAGATAAAGTGCTTGAAGTGTATAGAATAAAGTGCTGTATAAATCTATGTTTAAAGTGTGACGTGTAGTTAAGGTTTCCTACCACTGTTTTGAATGCACAGACTGGGTTGCAATAAGCAACCTAGTTTTGTGCTCCAAGTGTTAGTTAATATTGAATTAGTAGTTATAATTGGAAATGCTAGTTATGAGGATTTTTATAATACAGAAGTGAGGACATTGTGTAACAGTTGTAATGGTTATGTGTGGTTTTATAATAAGTCCCAACAGTTCCAGAAAATACTTTCCATTTTTGCTTTCAATAAAGTATAATTAAATCATTAGGGCTGTTATGTCTTCATGTCTTAAGAAAAACAGGACATGATATTGTGTGATAGTAGATGTTTTTTTTCTAAAAAGGAGTGCTGTAAAACCTAAGAAAATTCACTCTCCCTGTTCTCTGAAAGATTAAGGATTAATCATCCATTTATTAATGTCAGATAAGCTATTTATACATTCTAAGTTGATCTGTGGATCAAAATTTATTGTACACACTTATTATGAAGGAATTCTAGGCTCGGGTCAAAATTGATGAGAACCGTACCGTGAAGGCATAGAATATAAACAATATGTAACGGTTAAGCAACATAGATGGTATTATTTTGTAAGGTGACATGTGGTAAACATATCTAACACAGTGTATCGTTCATATGGAGTAATCATTGTTGAAAAAATATCATCAAACCTAATAAACTCTGGTCATTTGTTATTAAAATATTAAATGGATTTCAAGATTTAATAAGTGTTGAGACAGCTGTAAAATTAAGTTACAGAATAACAGTCACAACACTAGAAAGTGTTTCATTTATTTACATAGTTTGAGAGACTTAGAAATGATGCTAACAAACACACACAAACACGCACAATAAGAATAAGACATTATTTTAAGACCTTATATTGCAACAAGATTACAACAATCAGATTCGTGCACAACGATGCACAACGAAACTTACAGTTAACAGTTCATTGTTGCATATTTCCTTGTCGTGATACAGATTCCAACAAAATGTATTTTTTCAATTTTTTTTCTAATGCTGACATCTGTAAAATTCTCGTTATGTATGTATGTTGTTCCCCTGGTTGAATAGGTCAGCATTTTCCTGTTAGTCTATAATTCTGACTGCAGTAGTTTTCCCTCAAACATATTTCACTAAATATAATTATGTAAATCATGAAATAGAAAAAATGAATTTTGACTTTAATTGAGAGTTGTAGTGGAAAGAAACAATATATATCAGGACCGAGAGCAGAGGAATGATATGGGGGCCCATGTGGTATGCACCCTAATTACTTGTACATCTAGTCACACCCAGTCCTCATGTGATTCTGTCTCTCTTAAACTTTTTCCCTTAAGTATTTGGAGGATTCTTGTGGCTTCATTACAGACTGACAGGCAATGACATGAAATGACATGAAATGAGAGAAAAGCAACAAATGTTCACCAAACTACAACACTGACCAAACTACACTATGAACGTTGCACTTCAGGGCTGATCCTGAGTATGCATGTGTGCACATTTTCGTTATTCCGATGCATTCAATCTAAATACATTTAAACACAATGATAATAATATGTACCGAACTACAACACATAAAAACCCATTAACTCTGACTAAACACCCACTAGATTATTTCACACCAAGGGAGGATAAATAGACCTAATCCAGCCCAAAAGCCTTGACAGCGGTGTAGATCTGCTGCTTTTCCACTGACTTTGAATCCTTTATTTTATCGTTGTCGGCTTTCATCATGGTAACGATAACAGCAGAAAACATCCATGTGTCCTTTTTCTGGGAAAACAGAGTCAATAAAAAAAATATTAGAAATATCAAAACCTTAAAAACCGTTAAAAAAAACTTTTTGTGTTTATGAGAAAAATTCTAACTTTATGTACTTTACCCATTGTCTTTTTTGACCAGCAGCTGCAGGACAGCAGCTTGATTACAGAATATAAAGATAGCAATTAATACAAAGGTAAGATTTGTATACATTTGTTTCATATAGAACTGTGAGTAACTTCAGTTACCTTTGCAATAATCACTGTTGTTTCTCTTGATTGTGTAAATTAGGGCAGCTATAACAATCAGACTTATAGCCAAGACAGCACACAGCAGAAAAATAACTGTACCTGCACTCTGGGACCACACACTGCTTCCTGGAACGATATTAAA
>VUQI01056580.1:0-14673 GCA_015106735.1 Paratilapia polleni
AGGTGCTTGATTTTATACACCTGTGGCCATAGAAGTGATTGGAACACCTGAATTCAATGATTTGGACGGGTGAGTGAATACTTTTGGCAGTATAGTGTATCATTACTGTTATGAGCAATGTGCGAGTGGCTCTGGTTTTATCATTCTCACAATTTAATGAAAAATGCAGTTTTCACCTTATCAGGTAATTCCTTGATTTCATAATGCATCTTTTTTTTTAACACATTTGTGTTATAAATTAATTTTTGTACTTTGTATCTTTGTTTCCTGAATAATGCTTACTTCCGCTGGTGAGTTTGAGGCAGCTGTCTTCCCCCTGGTTACACTCCTGGGTGACCCCACAGCTCTCGGAGGAACCACCAGGGCAGGAGTAACACTGCAGCGCGAGGCCTGGAGAGGGAACACAGAGTTCACTTCATTTAGGTTATTTGTGTAGTCTGTAGTTGAGTCAGTGGTTGTGAACATCCCAGATGCTGTTCTTAGGGATGCTCATGTCTGAGAAGAAGCTTTAAGCAAAGTGAGGTGAGAGTTACATAGGAGAATTAATATTGCTGACTGTGTGGTAAATATGAAGTAGACAAACAACAGGCAAAGTAATGTTATAAATGTTAAAAACATATTCACACAGTTACTGTATTGATTAAATGCAGAATACTTTATAACCAAGTGGCAACCCCCAGGGCTAAAATATGAAACCAACACTGATGTCCCAAAAACTGCTGTTCTTTTAATGGCCACAAGTGAGTCAGTCCCATCGACTCTCATGTTAACGTTACAGCATTAAAAAGCATGTTTAAAAGCTTAAAGTTAAGAGTGTGGATGCCTTGATTAAACAGGTGTCCCCACACAAGCAACTGTATCTTATCTTAAAGACCTCATATTATCCCAATAGAGCACTTCACTCTCAGACTGCAGGCTTACTTGTGGTTCCTAGGGTATTTAAAAGTAGAATGGGAGGCAGAGCCTTCAGCTTTCAGGCCCCTCTCCTATGGAACCAGCTCCCAGTTTGGATTCAGGAAACAGACACCCTCTCTACTTTTAAGATTAGGCTTAAAACGTTCCTTTTTGATAGAGTTTATAGTTAGGGCTGGATCAGGTGACCCTGAACCATCCCTTAGTTACACTGCAATAGGCCTAGGCTGCTGGGGGCTTCCCATGATGCACTGAGCATTTATTCTTCACTCACCTCTTTTCACTCTCCATGTATTTATACACCACTTGGATTTAATTATTAGTTATTATTAAACTCTGTCTCTCTCCCATAGTGTGTCTTTTGTCCTGTCTCCCTCTGCTCTCTTCTGTTTCCCCTCACCCCCAACCATTCGGGGCAGATGGCTGCCCCTCCCTGAGCCTGGCTCTGCCGGCAGTTTCTTCTTGTTAAAAGGGAGTTTTTCCTTCCCACTTTCGCCAAGTGCTTGCTCAGAGGGTGTTGTCTGACTGTTGGGGTTTTTCTCTCTAATATTGTGGGGTCTTTATCTCACAATATAAAGCACCTTGAGGTTACTGTTGCTGGGATTTGGTGCGGTATAAATAAAATTGAATTTAACTAAATTTAATTAATTCAAGTGAAACTGGACCTCTCAACCATGTTTGATTTTGGTGCTTTTTGGAGCAATTTAATGGTATTATCTGGCAAAATGCTAGGACTGCTGTGTAGTATGGACTTGTACAGACAGCTAGTTATGCCGCAGTTTTGGTTAATGAAATTCTAGTGTTTTATTAGTCTGTTGCTAAGCAAAAGTTAGCAGGTATGTGTGTCTGTGCATTGCACCCATAGTCTATGGATGTGACTTGCCAAACAAGATTTCTAGCCTTAGCTGATAGTTTAGCATGCCACCCTGTTGTCTAAATAGTCCACTTCTGGCTCCAAAATCAACATGAAGAGGGCCATAAAGCTGAAGTGAAGGTATTAAAACAGGCAACATGAACCAGTGGGTGCCATCACAGTGTCTACTGTACGTAAGTATAACATGTTGATTACTGAGCTTCAGAGGTGTGAGCCAATGATACCATAGTGGCTCACTCTAGTATCTGTGGCTCAGGAAGTAAAGGAGGTCATCTACTAATCAGAAGATTGGTGGCCTGTATGTTGAAGTGTCCTTAGGCAAGACACTCGGTGTATGAGGGTGTGCTTGATAGTAAGAAAGTGCTTAAAGGCACAGGATAAAGTGCTGAATGGGTTAATGTAGCTTGCAGTGTAAAAGCACTTAGATAAAAGAGTTACATAATTACCTGTCCATTTAACTAAAGCTAAACTAAAAGCTGAAGTCAGGTGTGAAAACTGTAGGTAAGTGAAATAAAACTAACAGAAAGTGAAATGTTATTGTGTACTTTCAAAACTAACCAACATAAAATAAAATATACATATAAAATATACAGTCACAAGAAATGTCTTTGTGACTTTAGTTAAATTTGTTAACAAAACAAACATGAGGATTAAAAGTGGTATGTCTACATAGGGGTCAGTTGCCTTCATAAAGCATGAAACCTGTTCTTTAACTTTTTAATTCTGTCGCTGACAAATGCCCCCATACTATTAAAAAAACGTTAACTGAAACCAAACATTTTTAAACAATTAAAACTAAACTGAAACATATAAACCCACTCTGGAAATTAACTGAAACTAAACTGATAATAACTCGTGTGAACGCAATGATCACATGACCTTTGGACATGAATACATTTTACCAAATGTTGAACTTTTCCTTTAAGGCACAGGCTAAACAAAAGACTCATGGACTGTAAAAACATTAAAAACGTGAAAAGTCTTAGATCTTTGTGTTTGTTTATCTATTGTTATATTTCATTAATGTTTTAGGAACTTGTCAATTAAACTGAAACTAAAAAGAAAAAACAACAACTCAACTGTGCACAAAGCAAGGTGCATGTCCAGAGACATGAATGAATATTTATAGTGTGAAGTGGAAACACATGACATGACAGCAGAACATGCAAACAGCACACTGATCTTCTAAAATGTTCCCTCAGGCTGATAATCTCTCTGACTTAGCCCCACTTGGCTGCACTTTTCAGAAAAGAATAAATAAATAAAAGAGCTCCTTTTTCAACTCTCCTTTTTCTTACCAAATCCAAACATGGCAAAGCTGACAGCCAGGCAAAACACCAAAGAGCTCCTCATCGTGATTGAAGGGACTGTCACGTCTGAAAACCAAAACAAAAAGCAGAGTTTCCAGCGTTGTCATGGCGAGATAAGAGGCAGGGATTTGACTTTGTGCAAATAAAAAAGGGATAACACATGCAGGAACTCAAAAAACAAAAAAAAAGATCGACACCTCTCGTTCTCAGTTTGGTCAAGATTGTTTTATGAAACAAATCACCCTGATTTTTTGCTGTCCATGTTCTCATTTTTTTCACCTTCATTGACTTTACTTATTTTTGCAGGTTTATCAAACAAGATTGAAAGCAGAAGAACAGAATTCCCATCTAATACCAAAGAAAATGACTTTAAAATAACTAAGGAGGACAGAAAGCATGACATACATGATGTAAAAATAAATTGTGAGTACATTAGACATTTTAAAATTATTTCTGCCTCATTACTTTTATCACAAATCCCTGCAGCCACTCACCTGTGAATGTGAACGAAATGACTCAGCTTGTGAGAAAGAGGATTTTTTTTGTAACAGCACCGACAGAAAAAGTAAACAACTCATTTGTTTGGTTTCAGAGTCCAGACATCTGACACGTTGGCCAGTACACTGAAGAGTTTATGTAACAGATAAATTATTGATAGATAGTTTAAGTTAGATCTTAAGGAAGATATTACATTTTTCTTATTGTTTTATCATGTTTAGGTATGATCTTTTATCTGTGATACGTTCTATTGATGTGAGTAAAATTTACGTCAAATATCATTCATAAAACAGTCAAATCAAGTTCAATAAAGCATATTTCAGTGATTTTTGAGAACTTGCTTACTGAAAGTACTAATCATGAATAATTTCTATACAAATGTCTATAAGCAAAGTCATATTCAGCTTTTATGTGATTTTGTTTGGCAATAAAGTCTTTGCTTGTTAAATGTTCTCCTTTTGTTCCCACAGTCACGTGAAAAAGCAAATTTTCACATGACTCTATGCAGTTCTGTGAAAAACTACTCCCTTAATGCTTCTATAGGAATTAAGAAGGTGAGTACCATCCACTTGCACTTGATTAATTGATCATCAGCAAGTGTGAGCACCTCTGTAAAAGCAGAGATTTTGCCAGTTTGCTGGTCAGGAGCATTCAGTTGTGTGTTAACACAATGCCACAATCTTCCCAGGATTGCATGTCCCAGCAAATTCACCACAAGGTCAGACCGTGCAATGCTCAGAGAAATTGCAAAATACCCAAGAACTACATCTCAGACTTTACAGGCCTCAGTTAGCATGTTAAATGTTAAAGTTCCTGACAGTACAATTAGAAAAAGACTGAACAAGTATGACTTATTTGGAAGGGTTGCCATGAGAAAGCCTCTTCTCTCTAAAAAGAACATGGCAGCATGGCTTAGGTATGCAAAGTTGCATCTGAACAAACCACAAGACTTCTGCAAAATTGTTCTTTTGAAAGTGGAGACTAAAGTGAAGATTTGGGCTTGTTTTGCAGCCACAGGACCTGGACACCTTGCAGTCATTAAGTCAACCATGAACTTCTCTGTATACCAAAGTGTTCTAGAGTCAGATGTGAGGCCATCTGTTTGACATCTAAAGCTTGGCCGAAACTGGGTCATGCAACAGGACGATGATCCCAAATACAGCAGCAAAGCTGGAATGGCTGAAAAAGAAAAGAATCAAGGTGTTGCAAGTGAAAATCCAGACTTCAACCTGATTGAAATGCTGTGGTGGACCTTAAGAGAGCTGTGCATTTCTTTTGTCTTGACTATTATGACAGCTCCTTTGTCATGCAATGTTTGTGGAGAGCTGAAGTGCAGTGTGCTTTACTACACAGTAAACACTCGAATATGTATCTTAAATTTCAGGTTTATTATGTGTTTAATGCAGTTTCTTGAAAATGGTTTTGATTATTTTGATTTAAACTCCTGAGAACCGAGCTCTTGTTTGGGATGCATGGGATGCAAAAGGTCCATGCTGAGCAGAGGGAAATATAAGATCAAGAAAAGCCAAATGTAATGTCTCCATATAAGGATGTAGAAAAAAAAATGATAGGCTTGTAAAACTGAAGCAATTTGAAATTTCTTTAACAAGAAAATTTTGAAAGCAGAACACCAGTGGGGTAAAAACAAAGACTCTCAAGTGAGAGCTTGACATTAAGAGAGAATTTTTCTCCATTCCACATTGTTCTCAAAATAGGAGACAAAACGCAAATTTGATTATTTCAGTACCATCTTTAGGTGCATTATCTCATGGGTTTTGCAACCTGAGTAGTTAAGCTGACCAGATCTCATCAAACTAATGTGAGACAAAGTAAATGTTGGTGTGGGACAATAGGTTACATGTTACAGTCAAATTATACTTCTGTGTTAAATCTACACCATAGGTACATTGTAACAGCCAAACTTTTCTGAAACCAGACACAATAACCTATGGCGTAACCTGACGTGCACCTCCCGAGAAATATAAGTGAAGGTGGATAAGTTTAAATACCTGCTGTCAACCATCCAAAGCAATGGACAGTGCACAAGAGAGGTGAAGAAGAGAGAGCAGGCAGGGTGGAGTGGGTGGAGATGAGTGTCAGGGGTGATTTGTGACAGAAGGATAGCAACAAGAGTGAAAGGGAATGTTTACAAGACAGTAGTGAGACCTGCTATGATGCATGGTTTGCAGACAGTGACAGTGACAAGAGCTGAAGATGCTCAGACTTTCACTGGGAGTGACCAGAATGGACAGGATTAGAAATGAGGACATCAGAGGGACAGCTCAGGTTGCGCAGTTTGGAACCAAAGTTAGAGAGCCAAGGCTGAGATGGTTTGGACATGTGCAGAGGACGGACACTGGATATGTTGGACAAAGGATGTTGAAGATGGAGCTGCCAGGCAGGAGGAAATGAGGAAGACCACAGAGAAGATTCATGGATGTAGTGAAGGAGGACATACAGAGGGTTGGTGTGACAGAAGAGGATGCTAGTGATAGGGTGAGATGGAGGCAGATGATCCGCTGTGGTGACCCCTAAAGGGAGCAGCCGACAGAAGAAGAAGAAGAAGAAGTGTTAAAATTGTTGTCAGCTATCTGGTTATCATTTCTGCGTTTTGGTAGGAACACATTGGGCCAAATCTTAGTCCCCATGCAAGAACTGCAAGAAAAACCCTGAGAATCGCCTTCTACCTGCTTCATCCAGTTGTACGTAGTTTCCCAATGTTTATTGTAGCTCCATGTCATTTTCTTTGTGGCAGCTTTCATCATATTTCATCTAAATCTGCATAGTGTGTGACAGGTTAACCTTCACTTGACCCATGTCTGACCCAAATCTACCACTTGATAAAAGCCAGACTTTTAAAAAAGTATGTGTCCTGTAGTGTTGACTTTTTAAAACCAGAGTCAATCAAACAAGAGACATTTTCTCATTATGTGGGATAGTTTTTGCTGCATAAACACATTTAGCTGAGAAAAGAAGAATAAACACATAAATTTTTCATGAAAGATAAGACCGTAATAAAGCAAAGATAAAGAAGGATACAGAGAAGCAAGTGGAGGAACACATAAGAAAGGCGAAGAAAAAACAAGGAAAGTTAATCAGTCTGTGTGTACATTGTTTACAGTGGTTGCAACATAAAGGGAATAACAGCCAGACTTTTATCCAGTTCATAACACGGCGGCTGTGCCTGGAGTCATATGCTATGCAGTGAGCTGGAAAACTGTTATTGCTGCAAGATTTGCCCTCAGAGTCAGACAGGTGTAATATCTCTGTCCATCAAAGGGAGCAAAGACTCAGCACATTTCAACTCAAGGAAAATGAATCAGTGTAAACTTTACTGCATTTATAACAAACGCCTTCTGTAGAAGAAAAACAAGCAGAAGATGTGAGTGACAGTGAACTTTTAATGCAGGCTATAAGATTACATGAACAAAAGTTATGTGGGTGTGTGGGTGTGAGATGGTGTTCAAAAAGTTCTCTAAAATTCATAAACCATGAATGGCTTGTTCAAGATCATCTTCTTGTGTATCACTGGACTGTTTCCAGCACAGCTGCTATTTTTAGATCTCTCTGCGGCAGTCCTGTTCTGTCACCTTGTGGATGTGGATCTCCTCCTGTGTGCCAAAACAGCAATCCTTCAACTTGTTGAATTTTTTTGCAGGACGTGAATGAAGTTGTGCTGAGGCAAATCTGGCCGGTGGTGTAGGGGTGAGCCAAGATTGTGTTTGTGTGTCCCAAAAAACTCAGAGCAGGAACACTGGTACGCACCACAGTTCGGATCATTCCCTCTTAATGTTCCCCCTCAGGTTTCTCAGGACATTACAGTAGAACTCCACCTTGACAGTCTTACACTGGGGTGGACAAATTAACAGTTCACAACCATGTGAATGTGGACAAAAATGACCGGCACACTCCTGGACTCACTCCTCGCCTGACACGCCTGAATTTTTTCCATGCTTTGGGCATGGAAACTGTGGATTCCTTAACTGAAAACTGCTGTTGATGTTTGTTCTCTGTGCAATTTTGAGGTCCACATTGAAATATCTCGCAGTACAAGTGGTCAGAACAGAATGGGACTTCCAGAAAGAAATCTAAAAATAGCAGCCAGTAGATGAACATGATCTGAACATCACCAAGAAGATGACCTTAAATGGGAGAATAGCCAAATTTAAATCTGAGGTAACATATATCTATAGATAGATATCTAGAGACAGATAGATAGATAGATAGATAGATGTACAGGGGTGTTTATTTGCTTATTTGGCCATATATGTAATTTACAGACATAATTTAGAGTGTTATAGTAAAAAAGAAAAATGTAAGGAGAATCAGAAATGTGCCATTGCAAAATTAGACTGATATGAGACTTTAAGTCACTGCAATTTCTGTAACCTCAGTAGGATTTCACTCTTTCTGAAGAATAAGCTTGGCAGTAATAACTTTTTTATTGTGAACAAATTTCCCTAAGTCTGACTGTGTCTTGGTTTTGTGCCACAGTTCTCCATTGCTGTCCAAAAACTATTCTCTATTATTGTCTGTCCCAAAAATATTTCTGTCATTACCATGAATATAACCACTGTTGTTTGAGTGAGTCAGAAGCATCCAGCTGAAAGTCTCCAACAACACCTGCTAGAGTAACATAAGATGTTTAGGAAGCAAATGCAGCTCTTGTCATATAAATCATCCAATTTATATCTTCAGTAGGGAGCAATAGACACAGGGCTGTTTCAACAGGAGGTCATAAAGAAATTAGAGAATTAAACATATTTTTTTCTTTAGTATTTTCATGACTACATAAAAAATGCAACTGGTGCAACTTGGAATATTTATGTGCAATATTGCAGTTATACTGAATCAGTTTTATTGATTTGATTAGACCATAGTTTTATTGATTAGACCATAGTAGTGATTGTTTTGCATTTTATCCAGTGGTTAATGGACTGGCACTTATATAGGGTTCTTCTACTCTTATTGAGCACTCAAAGCACTTTTAGAGTACAAGCCACTACCTCCTGATCCATCCCATCTTATTTTTGTTTTGTTTTGTTTTTTCGTAACCCACATGCAGTATTCTGGTTCTATTGTTTTTTTTGCTTTTCGTTTGTTTTGGTTTTTTTGTGGTGTTAATAAGGAAATAAAACCTTTTGCTATGAAATCAAGACCAAACCTGAAACCAATTCAAGTTACAACTGAACCTGAGATCTGATTTAGACTGATCATCTAACTCAGATCAAAGTTTAAATCCTCTTCAAACATATATTTTCACGCTGTTTTTGTGTTAATGAAAACTGCCGGGAGACTGGTGTTTTATTATGAAATTTTCACTTTAAAAAGACTCTGCCTCGCACCGCTGTCAGCACTGACACAGGTTTTATGTCAATAAACATTCAATCAGGAATGAAACTCTCCTTCAGCTGTTATGAGTTTTTTATTCCTGGATTCATATTAGGTCTTCTTTCTTCCTCCTCTCTCGAGATGAACTCGCTCTTATGCACAGAAGCATGAAATCAAAGTTTATGTCACAGTTTTTCCCCTCTCAGTGTTTTCTTTAATGGGCTGCACCGTTTTGAATCTGTCTCATCCTGGTTGCTTAAAGGAGAGAGATCATTTCATTGTGAATAATATATAACATTATATTATAGTCTGCAACAAAGTTCATCATAATAAAACATTGTGAGCTGAGTCTTTGTAATAATAATCAAACAAAGGGGAGGATTTTATGTGGGAACGCAGTCTGTGTCGTGTTTAATTCGGAGGAGTTAGACTTATAATTGTGTAACATTTTCCCAGGAGGAAGCTCGGTGTTTTCTCACAGAGGTGTAAGCATCACCTCCTGAGATCAACACGACTTTCCTTTGCCATTGCAGCCATTTAGGCTAATGACTGGCTGTCCTGCTGCTCATTACTTTTTGTCTGAGGCTGAGCTAAAGGCCGGTGTAATGAGGCAAGGCAGCGCCTTCATTTGTATCTGTGGCGGCCTTGGCCTTCAGTGAGGCGTTTGTGTGCCTCAGTTCACGTAAAGTCAATGTTTAATTCAAGGTAAACTGAATTTTGTCCTTATTTAAATGCATGTTGTGAACACCATTGACCCTTGTCTTTCATTTTGGTATAAGAGGGTATATCTGGTTGTTTTCTAATCTCTATAAACAGATTCTGCATATAAAGTCAAATCTGTGGGCCACGGAAAAGAGTTTTGTTGGAAGCTCCCAGTTTTCTGTTTCAAACCCACTTGCAATCCAAGTGCTTTTGACCAAATGTGTTTCAGCAGATATTAGTTGCATGCAGGTCTATGTTGAGAGCAAAAGATGGATGGTATTTGAAGAAATCCATGGGGTAACACTTAGCCGTGGTTCAGCTGATGAAGATTTACCTTGTTTATTAGCTTTTTAAATTTTATCTGTATTCGTAAACAATGACAGGTGGATGGAAACCGAACTCTTGGCCTGGATATCTGCTGTCTACACTGAAAGCGCTGAAGAAAAATCTGCCCATTGCCCCCAGAGTAAACCTTAATTCTTTACTTAATGTAAAAAAGTACTTACTGTGCTCAATCTATGCAGAGCCTACAACGTAGCCTACGTAAGTGACTAACGCCATTGCCAGCATTTATATTTGTACGTGGTGTGTGTGTGTTTCTCTGCAATTGTATTCCAGCTGAGTCAAAAAATGGCAGCAAAAGAAAAAGTAGCTGCTGCACTGCACAAAGTTCAAAGACATAAAAGTTAGGTTAGGCTCTGTATTTTAAAACTCCTCAGGTGTCAGTTGGGATTAGCACATATAGGACAGTACCCTGTACTTGTAAACCCTTTGAGTTTACTCTTGATCATAAGTGGAGTAATATGTGGGTTTCCAAAGTACTTCAAACAACTCAGCCTGTGTTATTTAATCTGTCACAGCTGCTGGTGTTTATTCTGGACATGCTATATTTTCGTAAGCACAGTTTTTTGTTTTTTTGTTTTTTTTAAAAAACAACGTGAACTCTTAAACAAATACTGGCATTAAACTGCCTCGTAAATCATTACATTTCTCTGAAAATAACCTCCACTACCTCTGTTTTTATTCTGTAAAACAAATCTTTTCCTTATTTTGCTCCTTTTCCCCTTTTCTCCATCCATTGACTATCTGTTGTTTAATATTTCCTTTGTTCCCCTTAAACCTCCCACCTCTTTCCTCCAGTCTGCCACCATTTCTCTCTGTCTTTCTCTCATTTCCCAGTCCACTGAGTTAAATATGGGAAAACCAAACCAATCAGGCCATGACATGGTTATTATTTTTAAGTACTATTTTTTTAATTCTCTCTCTCTCTCTCTCTTTTTGTCTCTTGCTTTATATCTCTCATTAGCATTCTTTCACTTCTTCCCTTCTTCCATCTCATTTTTATTCTCTCTCTCTCTCTCTCGATCAGTATTCTGTGAATCTGCAAGGCTGAAGAATTTCAGCACAAAAAAAATGTAAAAATCATTAACATTTCATCAGTGTGTGTGTGTGTGTGTGTGTGTACACTTAAGTCCTTTTGTCATAACATACATAAGAAGCTTCAAATGAAAAATGTTTGACAAGAATATTTAAATGCATATACATTTCATACACAACTCACTACATCCAGGGACTTAAACACACAGCAGACCTCATGTAAGCTGTGAGTGGCGAATACTTTAAATGTCTTTGGTAGTGATGTCAAAGGTCCAGCAGGAAGAAACTGTAATTGATAGAATGAAAGAAGTGCTGGAAACATTCCTCAGAGATTTTGGTCCATATTGACATGACAGCATCACACAGTTGCTGCAGATTTGTGGGCTGCACATCTGTGATGTGAATCTCCCGTTACACACCACATCTCAAAGGTGCTCTATTGGACAGAGAGCTGGTGACTGTGGAGGCCATTTGAGTACAGGAAACTCATTGTCATGTTCAAGAAACCCGTTTGAGATGATCTGAGCTTTGTGACATGGTGTGTTATCCTGCTGGAAGCAGCCATTAGAAGATGGGTAAACTGTGGTCATAAAGGGACGGACATGAACAGTAACAATACTCAGGTAGGCAGTGGTATTTAAAAAATCCTCAATTGGTACTAAGGGGCTCAAAGTGTGCAAAGAAAATATTCCCCACACCATTACACCACCAGCAGCAGCCTGAGCTGTTGATACAAGGCAGGAAGGATCCATGCTTTTATGTTGTTTATGTGAAATTCTGCCAATATTATCCAAATGTCACAGCAGAAACTGAGACTCATCAGACCAGGAAATGTTTTTCTAATCTTCTGTTCTCAAATTTTGTTCAGTCCATGTGAATTGTAGTCTCAGTTTCCTGTTCTTAGCTGACAGGAGTGGCAGCCAGTGTGGTCTTCTGCTGCTGTAGCCCATCTGCTTCATGGTTTGATGCATTGTGTGTTCAGAGATGCTCTTCTGCTTCTACCTTGGTTGTAACCAGTGGTTATTTGATTTACTGTTGGACCATTCTCTGAAAACCCTAGAGATGGTTGTGTGGGAAAATTCCAGTAGATCACTGGTTTCTGAAATACTCAGACCAGCCTGTCTGGCACCAACAACTACGCCACGTTCAAAGTCACTTAAAGCACCTCAATGCATTCAGGCAGTGTAGTGCCTCAAATGCCCTGAGCTGCTGCCATGTGATTGGCTGATTAGAAATGTGCATTAACGACATACTTAATATAGTGACCAATGAGTATATAAATAACCCTCCTTTTGGGGTGTTCATTTTAATTCCATTCATACTCTCAGGCTCATGTTAACCATATGTTTCACAATGTCATTCATATATTATTCTCAAAGTTATGTACAGCCATGAGAACTTCTGTCGTGGGGTGTGCTTCTTGCCGCACATCTGTATTCAGTTTTGTATTCTTACTTTGCTCCATTTTTCTAAATGTTGTACATGTGTAGTCAAATCACTTTGTTTTTGTGCACTGGCATTTGTAAGACACACTTACACACAGCAATGCCCGTACACTAAGAAAGGACACTCAGACACTCATTCATTCACTTGGATCCCAGAGGACAGCTGTTCTCAACTTGCGGTCATTTCCAGGACACTGACAATTAAGTGGTGCAACTACCCTTTAATTAGATATAGGAATAAATAGTGTCCTCATTAAGGACATAATTAACTCAATCAGTGAACGCTAAAGAGCACTGAAACACCAATTAAACTTCATATACATTGTATGTACAGGACCAGAATGGGTTATGTGTGTGTTTTTGTGTCTGTGTGTGTGAGACACTTGAAAGAAACTTGGCCAGGCATGCAAGGGTTAAATTGATAAATGTATGGGGGGAGTTGGAGAGAGAGAGAAACCCTCATCGTTAGTATAATTATCTAGAATGACCTGAGTGTCCATGCATGTAGGACATACCTGCTCTGTGTCTGTCTATCCGTAACTCTCTGTTTTGACTTTCTCTCCTTCACTGTTCCTCCAGACAGTAACTCCCTCGTCCGTTCACTATCATTCTTCACCTTTTCTGTATTTTCTTTTCCACTGTTTATTTTGCTGTTCCCTTAATAATGCCTCCATCTCTGCAGTTTAATGCAAATATCAAAATGAAGCGAACATAATAACAAAAACATTGAAATAAATGAAAAGGTTAACTTAAATGACTTCTCTGAATTCAAATCATGTTCCTCTACAAAAAAAAAATAAAATGAGAGGATACATGTGCTGATTGTGTCTGATTAATTAGTCATTTTTGTTGCGTTAACGGTTAGGCCTTTGAAACATTATTACTCTGAAGATGAAAAGAAAACTGCCTCACCTTCAAGCCTTACTAAGAAAATAAGAACATGGAACTCACCAGGGTAAAAGATAAACGTTGAAAAAGTGGGAAAGCAGCAATGAACTAATTATAATGAGGGGGTGGGTGAAACACAGGTTATCATCATGTGAACAACATCTGTTTTAATGAACACAGTGGATTTTAGCATTAAGTTTTTATACTGTATGTTAAAGGAAAGTAAGTGGTTAATTGGAGTACACAGCATGTGGAAACTATTACATCAGTTTAGTGTCTCTCTGGATCTGGAGACTCTTAAAAATGTGAAAGCTACCTTGCATTATGATGAATTCAAACAATGAATTTGAGTAAATTGGACAGCTTGTACTAGGGACTGAAAGTCATGTTATACAATCATGTGAAATTCTAAGGTTTTACATATCAGGACATATTAAAAAACAAGCATCTGGTTCTTACCAGGTTCTAAAATGAGGTAAATACAACCTCAGATGAACAATAACACATGGCATGTTACACTGTGTCATTATTTCTTTAACAAAAACTAAAACAAAATGCAGAAGCAAAACTAAGTACACCCCATAATTCAGTAGCTTGTAGAACCACCTTTAGCAGCAACAACATGAAGTTTTCTGTATGACTTTATCAGTCTTTCACATCATTGTGGAGGAATTTTGGCCCACTCTTCTTTACAGCATTGCTTCAGTTGATTGAGGTTTGTGGGCATTTGTTTATGCACATCTCTCTTAAGGTCCCACCACAGCATTTCAATCAAGTTGAGGTCTGGACTTTGACTGGGCCATTGCAACACCTTGATGGATTTGCTGCTGTGCTTGGGATCTGTGTCCTGTTGCATGACCCAATTTTGGCCAAGGCGGCCTCACATTTGACTCTTGAATACTTTGGTATACAGATGAGTTCATGATCAATTCAATGACTGCAAGGTGCCCAGGTCCTGTGGCTGCAAAACAAGCCCAAACCTTCACCTCTCCACCACCGTGCTGACAGTTGGTATGAGGTGTTCGGTTTTCACCAAACATGTCACTGTGCATTATGGCCAAACATCTCCACTTTGGTCTCGTCTGTCCAAAGGACATTGTTCCTGAAGTATTTTGGTTTGTACAGATGCAGCTTTGCAAACCTAAGCCATGCTGCCGTGTTCTTTTTTAGAGAGAAGAGGCTTTCTCTTGGCAACCCTTTCAAACAAGCCACACTTGTTCAGTCTTTTTCTAACTGTACTATCATGAACTTTAACATTTAACATGCTAACTGAGGTCTGTAGAGTCTGAGATGTAGCTCTTGGGTTTTTTGCAATTTCTCTGAGCATTGCACGGTC
>VUQI01056587.1:0-14421 GCA_015106735.1 Paratilapia polleni
AAAGCCAGCTTTGTGGAGTGCATGACTAATAGTTGTCCTGTGGACAGATTCTCCCACCTGAGCTTTGGATCTCTGCAGCTCCTCCAGAGTTACCATGGCCCTCTTGGCTGCTTCTCTGATTAATGCTCTCCTTGCCCGGCCTGTCAGTTTAGGTGGATGGCTGTGTCTTAGTAGGTACTCTTTGTCTTGGTTGGTTCGCAGTTGTGCCACACTCTTTCCATTTTCAGGTGATGGATTGAACAGTGCTCCATGAGATGTTCAAAGGTTGGGATATGTTTTTATAACCTAACCCTGCTTTAAACTTCTCCACAACTACATCCCTGACCTGTGTGGTGTGTTCCTTGGTCTTCATGAGGCTGTTTGTTCACTAATGTTCTCTAACAAACCTCTGAGGCCTTCACAGAACAGCTGTATTTATACTGAGATTAAAGTACACACAGGTGGACTCTATTTACTAATTAGGTGACTTCTGAAGACAACTGGTTGCACAGCAATTTATTAGGGGTACCAGATGAATACTAATGCATGCAACACTTTTCAGATTTTTATTTGTAAAAAATTTTGAACATGTATCCTTTTCCTTCCACTTCACAATTATGCACTACTTTGTGTTGGTCTATCACATAAAATCCCAATAAAATACATTTAAGTTTGTGATTGTAATATGACAAAATATAGAAAAGTTCAAGGGGTATGAATACTTTTGCAAGGCACTCTACATACTGTATGTACAAGTAATCCCTGTGAGCACAAAGCTCAGGCTTCAAACTGTTCTACATTTCTACTCTTGGCTTCTAATGATGTCACTCAGAGCAGCTATCCCTACTATGGTCATTTCAGGCACACAGTTCTGGCTGTGAGGGGTAGCCAGTCAAAAAGAAAGTTGGCTCCAGAGAAGAGGGAAGAGAGCTGAAACAGCTTGTTTCAAACAGAATGAACAGAGTGGCTGCACCAAGGCCTAGTATAACATAAATAAGGATTATTTTGAAACATGAATCATGAAAAGCTACTCTGGTAGAGTCAAAAAATAAAAAATTGGAGCTGTAAAAGAGCATAATAGTTCCACTTTAGCCAAACAATCACATTGGTTATCTTTCCTACTTTTTCCTCTGAAGTGACATTAGGAGGTTTTTTTGTTTTTTGTTTTTTGTTTTCAGTTTAAAAGAATGACAAAGTTAGAAAGGTGAGGTTGGGACTGGAGTTGAAGTCTTGTCTTTTTTTTTTGTTTGTTTGTTTGTTTGTTTGTTTTTGCTTTGTTTTTGTATGGTTGTTTGTTTGCTTGCTTTAAGTTTTGCTTTCACTCACTGTTTCCTAAGGTTTAGACAACAACTGCTTGGTTAGGCTTAGGAAAAGATCATGGATTAGGTTAAAATAGGCTCTTTAACCATGTTAAATGTTTTTTTTTAATCAACTCAGACCCTTTCTGAGTGCCAGGATGGCTCAGGTGGGAGAGTGTGTTGTCTATCAATCAGAAGGTCAGTGGATCAATAGCTGGTTCCTCTAATCCCTGGCTCCTCCAGTCCACATGTTGAAGTATCCATGGAGCACACTCATACTCTGACGCATCCATCGGAGTATGAGTGTACATGTGATTGTTAGCTTGAAAAAAAAATAGCACTTAGGTATAGATAAGAGTGCTGTGTGATTGGGTGAATGACACTTGAGCTTTGAGTGCTTAAATTAGGTAGAAAGGTGCTATGTAAGTACCAGTCCATTTAGCATCATACTACATTTTACAAGCAGTTATTCACCAAACCACTAGAAGTCGCTTTACCGTAAAATGTAATGTTATGTTGTAATCATAGACAGTATGAAAAATGGACGTAGCTACCAGGTCAGAAAAATGAACCCAGTGCAGAAATGATTTAAACCTGCATTCTGTCTGAAGGCCACCAGGTGGTGATAGCTGTGGTTGCACGAAGACTTCTGGTCCTATGGAAGTCTATGGGAAACAGCTTTCTGACTTGACCTCTGTAAACACTTTCATGATGAGTTTATGGGTTCAGTCACTCATTTCAGGTCTTACTGAATAAAAAAATTAAGTCTATTTTGTAAATCTTGATCATGCTATGTTTCAGAATGGAAGATTATCAGTGGTATGCTCATTGGCTAATGACTTCTGATTGACAAGTTAGTCAATGAGCCAGCAGTTTCACAGAACACTGCATCGTAACAGTGATGATATATGTTATTCACTTCACCAGTTTCTGGCATTGTTGAAGAAACTGGTGCACTCAGTCCATCACAGGCGTGATGGAAAATAAGGGCCGTCACTACAGCCTCCATTTATTACACTATTATACTGGAGTGGTGTGTCAAACTGTGCCCCCAACACGTGTGTCGGATTAGGAATGTAAGAACCTCTCTGCAGGTTCTCTGCAGGTGCTATTAAGGGCAGCTTAATGTTTAATAAAAAAAAATTTTAAAAAGTTCTGGAATTATTTTGTTTGATGGTGCATTCATTCTTTGCTACCCTCAGCTGTATGCTGGCTCTCTAAATTAGCACTCAGTTGTGAAAACTTTGAGAACCCCTGCCCTGAAGCATTGGGTTGCTGTTCTCATGGTGATTCATATTGTGAAACTGATGGAAAAAGGCTTTGACATAAAGTATTTTAATCAAAGTGTAGTGATGTCATGTACAGAAAATAGTGCAGAAAGGGGGAAAAATGAGAAAAAAAAGTCTTTTTAAGTTTAAGTTTAAGGGGTTGCATTGCAGTCCTCTGAACCAGACTGACAACAGTGATGTGATCTGAGGTGACAGGCTGAAAATTCCTCACATTGTTGTGTTCATCTGAGGCCAAAAGGCCTTTCTGTCAGACTTTCAGGAAGGGAAGCATCCCTCTGGTCTGCAAAGGAAGACACAACACTTTTGCTCCTCTGTTTTCACCATTAACCATTAATCAGCGTACAGAGGACTGTCTCTGGCCCTGCACCAGCACTTTAGGGTGTTTTCTATCAGTGCCATTCCAGGCAGATGGTAGAGTAAGTGTGATTGGCAGGAGAAGTGGAAGAAGCAGAGGCAGAGCAGATACTGTTGCCAGGGAGCGTTGGGATGGGGGATAAGAGTGTGCAGTGAATGGAGGGGTGCAGGGCGTGACCAGTCTTAATTATCCCAAAGGGTTGCCAAGTGTTGGCGCTCTGACAAGGTTTCAGAGCCGAGTGACGGGTTTCCAGCTCCACTGATCATTTTTTTGAGGCTGTGGGGAGGTTTCCGATACCAAGATGTAAGTCACTAATGTGCTTCTGCAAACACCCTCTGTTTGTTGTCATCATCTTTCCCATGAAATACAAAAGAAGAATATAAGGAAGCAGCCATCATTTGCTATCAGAACATCTGAACTGGCTCAGAGTTTTAATCCTTGGTTTAGATGAGTTTCTCAGATCCACTGTGCAAATCCCCATTGGAATGTGACCGTGCGCACGTTGCCCTTGCTGAGATATGAATCGACTGACACAGCCGGCAGAGTGGCCTCAAGGAGCCGATGGACAAAGCTAACCGCCTCCAGGTCGGATACCACAGGTGCAGTGTAACTGCCTATAGAGGCACCAAAATGGCAGATGGGTGTTGGGTTCATACAGGCGAAGAGGAAGACACAGACAGTGTGGAGACACCACGCCGCCGGCCTCAGGTATCTTAGTCACGCACAGGGGAGGAGATAATCAGCCATCACAGATGAAATCACCAACACTGAGTTCAACCTGAGGTCAGTAGAAGCTCCCACAATACCCTTTACTTCCAACCATGCACCAAACAAAAACTTTCGCTCCGATACAATCGCATTTCCTCTCTGCTGTCTGTGTTGTTGTTTGGGCGCTACAAGTTCCTGAAAATATTCCTAATCCCCATATTGTTGGTTCATGAGTCATAACAAACAAGGGACAAGCTGCAGGCCTGATGCCAGCCGAACCCCAAAATGGTCACATTTGGTTCAGACACCGAATGTTTGAGTTATTTGTCCTTATATGTTCAGTCGAGGAGTGATGAAAGCTGGCGCTAATATCCAGCTCAGCGGTCAGAAAACTGCATTCCTCACATTCTTCCTCCATCCTGACAACCTTAACCACTGAAAGACAGCTTCACTGGCAGCCATAATTACTACCAAAGCTCATAGTCATGGGAAATATTAATGTCAACAACCTACTTCCTTCTATCAAGTAGGTGTATACAGCTTGTCTTTCTGAGTGTGATAAGGTGAAAATTATGGCATCCATCTGCTAAGTTTTGTTTTGACATGTAACAGATCTCTTGATCTTCTCATGTCTCTCCTTACTTTCTGCTATGCAAGAAAGGCATAGCTTGTAATTTTTAAGTGTAGTTCTGCTTAATATGTCACTTTGATGAAAAAGCCAGAATTTTTAAGTTGTTTTACTCTGAAAACAACCTCAAAAGCACTGCCCAACAGCAAAATAATTCTTTATTGTGTGAATTCTTGTGCAACATCTAAACTTAGCACAAAAATTAAGGAAATTTGTGTTTGGTTGATTATTTCTTTGTTGTAACAATGCTTCTTGGCAATAAATCTCATACTATTGGAAAGCCTTAAAGACATAAAGGCCTTGTCTAAATGTAGAAGTTTTCTGCTTCTGTTTAGACAAAACTGAAGTTTTTGCACTTGACCCCAAAAACCTCAGAAGATGGATGGCATTACCTTAACCTCCAGTACTGCTGTGAGGAAACTTCACAAGAGTGAAGGAGTCATGACCAGGAAATGTCCTTTAACTCAAACATTAAATGAATCTCTAGGATTGCCTTATTTCATCTGCACAGCATTTCTAAATTAGAAATATCCTTTCTCACAGTGATGCTTAAAACTAGGGCTACGTCCATATATACAGTACATGGATATTTTTTAAAATGAGGATTTTCCACTTTCATTTTGAAAAATATCTCCATCCACATGAAAACGCAAAAAACAATGTCAAACGCTGTCGGGAGCATGCCAAAGCAATAGGTAGCGATATAACCCCAATTGGCGATATAGAAATGTTGGCCAATCAGAACCCTAGAATGGGAGGCAGAACCTTCAGCTTTCAGGCCCCTCTCCTATGGAACCAGCTTCCAGTTTGGATTCAGGAGACAGACGCTGTCTCTGCTTTTAAGATTAGGATTCAGATTGTCCTTTTTGATAGAGTTTATAGTTAGGGCTGGATCAGGTGACCCTGAACCATCCCTTAGTTATGCTGCAAGAGGTTCAGGCTGCTGGTGGACTTCCCATGATGCACTGACCACTTCTCCTCTCTGTTTCACCCTCTATGTATTTATATTGCATTATATTATATACCCTGTGTCTTGTCTCTTTGCTTTTTTCCTCTTTCCTTTCTCTCCCTCTAATTTCATGCAACTATTCGTGGCTTCAATGTTTCTGATCTGTGGATAGTGGTCCAACCCACCTGCTAAGTATTTATTTTCTGTTTTTACTCAATGCTCTTTTCTGTCCATTTTCCTCTACCCAGCAGGTCACAGCAGATCACCATCCTTCCTGTTAAAAAAGGAGTTTTTCTTCTCCACGGTCACCAAGGGCTTGCTGTTTTTGCACCTTAACTCTGCTGCGATATTTTTTAAAGTTGTCCTTTCTCACATGTAGCACACAGCAGGATAAAGTCTGCTTCAGATATATTTGCACTACTGTAAATACTCCATGTGGTTTAGGCAAGGAAGCTGCCTGGATAGAGCATGCCAGAGGCACTCACTTTCTAGTGATAAATGGACTGTACTATTTCTAATGTCCCAAAATCTGACATCACACAGAGTTTTTAGTAGAGCGCTGGCAGGTTAAAGAACAGCTTATGTCCAATCAACTACATCTGACAGTTGTGTTCTCACATGTAGCAACCTGTTGGGTCATAGAAAAATTAATTGCTGCAGTGCATGTGCGAAAACAGCTTATGTAAAGTGCCCTTAGATGACTTATGTTATGATTTGGCAGTATCCACTATAAATTAAATGAACTGAAGTCCAAAAGTCTTGAGCCACCCCTCATTTTGCTTCCAAGGAGCCAGACCTTCTTGTAATTTTTTAAAGTGGTCTTGAGCAATAGTTCTTCAGGCTTTCTGAAGGTCTTTCAAAGTTTTTTTTTTTTTTGGACATTGGCTGCTTTTTCACTCATTTTCAGTCCAGTCCTTGTACCTGACCATTTTCAGAGGATTTTTTTTTTTTGTTTGTTTGTTTGTTGCCACTTAACACTGACCTATGAATCATTCAAGCATAAAAAAGGCCCATAACTCAAGGTATGGGCCAGTGTTGTGTCTACACATAACAGACAACTTAGCAAAGAACCAATTTTAAATTGTATCTTTTGACACTTTGTTACCCAGCCACCTGTCACAAAAACACATCATTTGTTCCCATTTCTTTAGTTGCCAACAAGGTGGTTCCCAAAGAGCTATTAGCCAAAAACTTGGCATATCTCAGCATGGTGTGTCCTTAAAATATTTGAGGAAACTGGACGTGGGAAGTGGAAGACAAAAGAAGACGTAGCAGGCCTAAAAAAAAAAAAGCATTGCTTATTGACCGATTGTCAACAGCTTTTGAATGTGATTGTTTTCTTCATCTGCAGCCTATATAAAAAGCAATATAATTTGAGTTTCTCATATAATTTGGCAGAACAGGAAACGTAAAAGGTGTTTCTAACTCACTTATCTTCATTAGAAAGTGTCTGTCAAAGGACGAAGTAATAATCTACATGTTTGTGTGTGTGTGTGTGTGTGTGGGAATCATCCCCTTCCTCAGGCATCTGTCAAAGACTGACAGCTAAAGCGGAGGGCAGGGAGGACAGACAATAAAGAGTAATGAGAGATGTGGCAAACAGGCTGGGCCATGCCTCCATCGACGCCGAGCAGCTAACGTGACATGTCAGCTCCACGCCGCAGCGCTTTGTTTATGCGTCACCTGTCAAACCTGGAGAGGTGGCTGAAGTGGAAAAGAGGTGCTCATTAATACCAGCTGATGATAAATATTTCCAGCAGACAGCTGAGTGATTCATGTGACGAGCCTTCATGTGCAAAACACACAGCAGAGTTTTTGTGCTTCCTGATTTGCTCTGATATAATTTGTTTGTTTGCTTCTATGATCATTTTCCTGTAGGTACAGCAGCTTTAAAATAAGAAAAAGTGGTTTTGGTTGAACCTCAGTTGAACCTCAGTGGGTGGAATCAAGTACCACAATTATTAAGACTTAAGCATGTGGTGTCTTTACATAGACTTTGAGCTCTTGGTGAAAGTGGTTTTGAGCATCTAAAACCATTTTCAACCTCCCAGAAAAACATTAAGCATTTCTACTGGGAGGGTTTATCCTCCATGTACAGTGTACTGTGTATCAGCGGCAGACAGAAAGCTGCCCATGAGCCAAATCTGACCTTCCAGCAAAAATGTTTGGCCCCAGTGACACAAGGTGAAGAAAATAAAGTCATGTTTCTCACAAATGCACTGTGGGTAGTACTGTAAATACAAGGGGTGTGTGAAGTACTATATTAAAAGCAATGACAGGTGAAGTTAATCATATTTATCATTTTGTTACCTTGGGTCCTGGGATGTTCTTTGACTTTGATATTCATTTTTGCTTTGTCATGTTCCACCCATCCTAACACTGTTGCAGACCAAACACACCCTCCCATGACAATGGGACTCCCCAATGGCAGCAGCCTCCCCCAGCAGAACACTGTGCCCTGCTGCACCACAAAATCAAATGCCAATCTGATTGAGCATCTGCAGCTGAACCACAAAAAGCCCAGTCTATGGAGACCCAACACACAATCCACAGGACCCAAAGCATCCACTGCCAATGTCATCATTCCAGAAGTCCTGTTTCTGTGCTGTTTGAAACTAAATGCCAAGCCCTGGTGTATATGAATGTAATAACCACTCAAAAGGAAATATAACATCTCAGTGGACACTAAAGCTGTGTTCAAAATGAACAGTTTTTAGAGGTGGTATGACTGCATACAAAGGTCACTAGGAAGATCCCAGCAGACTCAAACAGAAGTGGGGCAGCACTGAAGTTTATGCATCACCTGTCAAAATCATGCAGCCAAGCAAGCAAAATAATATGGACTTCAGCACCTCTTAAAAAAAGAATGAACAAACTCCATAAAGCTTCTGCAGAATCCATGGTTAGCATCTAACCACACAGAGACAAGTTGCTGAACATAGTGGACATTTATGAACCTTCCCTCAGTAGTTGGTAGGGACCAAAAACAAAGGTTAAAGAGAGCTTATTAGACGGATTCCATTTCAAATATTTTTATTGTGAAGCACCATTGTAAAAGGCATACAAGTAAGACATGACAATGCAGAACACCAAAGTAAGCCAGGGTCTGAATTAAGTTTCACTAAGATCAGGGTTGCCAGGTCTGTGTGACAAAACTAGCCCAGTGGCTAGTGAATACTAGACTCAAAACTCAGCCCAGTGCCCAGAGTTGGTATAATGATTGCCCCAGTAGGGCCCAGAGCAGATAGCCTCTCACCTTTGTCTTATGTCTTTAATTAACCAAAAAACTGTGATGAAGGTATGATTCTATGATATGTTCTAAAACTAGAACGTGAAGCTTTAGAATAGATGTTCGTCATGTTCCACTATGCACAATAAAAGACACACTGTCAGCCTCAATTTTGCAAAAATCAGCATTTTAAATGTTTTATGATGTGTTCAGCTTGGTAACATGAAAAATTTTGTAATTAGAAACAGTGACTGCAACTGCTTAACAAAAATAGGGCAGAAAGGGCAGAAACAGCTTTAATACGAGGAGCTAGGTTGGAGTAGGGTTGCAAAGCGTCTGAGTGGGCAGGCTAAAGCAGCTTACAAAATGTGCACTATATTAGATTCACTAATTTAGTGTGTAGAAGAGCATCAGAAAAGCCATAAGGTGAGATAGGAAGGCATCAATGAAACCTGATCTGCCAATACTGCACTTTAGCTTGACTTTGTGGCCTGCCTGAACTAAAGTTATACTAAATTACATAAAGTGCAAAAACACAAGATGTTTTCCATGTCCTGGTTCTTCTGTCATATTCCACTGACCTCACTGTGAACACCTTTCATTGGGGACAGTTTTGTATAAGTAATATTAAAACCACACAAACTATGTGTATTGTTGAAGGACACTAATGACAGGACTTCTGTCTCCAGATTACTTCACAATCAGATTGTGTGTGATTCTGATTGACTGACTGACTGACTGACTGACCGACTGACTGACCGACTGACTGGCTGGCTCTTATCTGGCAGGTTTCGACATGCTGTGCAAATCACCTAAGGCTGCCTAATCATGCGCTGTCTGTACCAGCGACGACTGCATGAAGGAATGCCAGAATTCACCTCACGGTGAGAAGAGTCATCGGTGAGATTCAAGCAGGGACAGGCCGCCAAGTCGGTTAGGGTCACAACTACGCAAGTATTTGTCATCACCAGCATTTTCTTTTTTAACTCACAGACCTGTTTACATAATGTTAAAGCAAATCATCCACTTATTGAGAGGTTGAAGTGGTACAGCCATGCACTGAACACTTTCCCCTCAGACCACCCATGTTGAAGCAATCCTGCAGGTTTCATCTAACCATGACCATTAAGGCTGTTCTTCTGTTGCTATACTTTGATCTACAAAAGGAGGACAAAATAACATAAAGGCATTACAACAGAATAGCCTTTGGGCAAAAAGCAGCAGTTTAGTAAGGCTTAATTTCCCCTAAGACTGTTTGTCCAATTTTGTGCAGATATACAGTCATGACACACACCTGCTCCAGACCAGCAAACTGCCAAAACTTCTGCTTTTATAGAGGTGGTCACTTGCCGATGATCAGTTAATCAAGTACATTGATTAGCAGCATCTGGCTACTACTTACTCTCTTAATTCCTGTGGGAGCAGTAATGGTGTACTTGATTTTTCACACACTGCTTCTGCATTTTGATTTAGTTTTTATTAAAATAATAATAATAATAAAATAATAATAATAATAGTAATCAAACGGTGTAATATGTCATGCGTTGTTGTTCATCTGAGGCTGTATTTAAATAATTTTCGAACCTGCTAAGGACCAGATGATTTTTTATAATGTCCTAGTGCATTAAAACCTTAGAATTCAAAGAGAGTAATATCTTTTTCACGACTGTAACTGCTGCATAAGTCCAGGTTGCTGGATGAACAGATAATGAATATTATCATTGTAAATTCAGCATTGATTTCATTAAAAAAAGATACATGCTTTGAAACCACAACGTTTTAGAACCCTTTTTTTTTTTTGGCTTATTGCCACAAGTTTCAAACAAAAATATTGCAGAAGATTTTTCTAAGCACAACTCCCAAAAGATGGACTAAAATAAAAACACACATACAGAAAACTGTAATTCGAGATGTAAGCCTTTATAACCTTGTTGGTATTTAGGAATACTGTGTATTGCAATTACAACCTCACATATATAACACATAAACTTCAGGTGAAGCACACTGAACAGCTGAAACTGCTATACAAATAAAGTTTGAACTGGCTGAGCCTTTTAACCAGGTTATTATAATGCAAACTACTACTGTAGTTGAAGGGTTTGAAGTTCAGTAACATTATTGTTACTGATTTACTGTTCTTGCAGTAAATCAGGCAGTTTTTGGTGCAAATCCAGATCACTTTAGTTATTTGTGAGGCAGGGCTTTGATCTTGGCAATGCTGTACTCTCTGAGTGCAATTCTAATTTACAGTTTTTATTATAGTAAGTATAGACAAAATTGACAATGTCTCATTGTATTCCAAATTTCTCCACATTTTCCTTCATCCAGTCTGTTCCTTATGGCTTTGCAGTTGTGGGAACCTTGCTGACTGAATTTAGGCATATTTTTATTAAGTGGAAATTTTTAAAAAAGTAGCCTATAGGGCTTAAAGGGTTGTTGTTTGTTTGTTTTTCAATATGCTGCACATTAATTGGCAGCATCATTTATAGTTTGAGTATTTATTTTAAGTTCAACTGAGTTCCAATCTTGATGTTGATAAAACACCAGCAGGCCTGTTGTTTTTACTTTGAAATGATACAGAATCTGGAGCAACAAGAAATAACCACACTGCAGCAGGACAAAGCGTTAGAAGAGCAAATATAGCTCAATTACATCATTTTGTTAAAATAACACATTTATAGGACCAGCACTTTGCAAAATAGTAATAAAAATAATAAAACCTGTTTCATATTTGTCCATCTGTCTAATAATCGTTCAGATTCCTCAGACATTTTATGGAAATCAGCACAACGGTGACTTGACATCACACACTGCTTATGTCCTACACAAACATACAAGTTTATTTTTAAAGTCTTATTTTTCAATGATAGAATAAATTATTGCAGAAAAAATTTATAATGTACACTTTGTTTGGCAGAGCTAAAAACTGCCTAAATAATCTGCTCAAAGTAGCTGTTGTGAAAAGCAGAAGGTTTGTGTGACATGTAAAACTGTAAAGTTAAAACTAGTTTAACATCAGAAAGAATGCCCTCAATCTATGAAAATTCTCATGAGAGCTAACTACTTCCTTAGTTTAAACTTTTGCCTCAAATATTCTCAGGTTCTGTATTATATATAAGTATGTGGCTGTTTTGAGCTTTTTTATTTGTAATGTGTTGCACTTTGGATGTTTTTTTTTTTTTTTGGCTGTTTATCTCCCTGGATGGTTTGGATTTTTAAGCACACCTGGCACAGCTTATAGGGGTGCAGGATTTATAAATATGGGAGTAGTTTCCATTATTCAGAAACTCTCAATATGTATTTTTTTTTTTTTTATTATTGGGTTGGAATAAGTTGTTTGCTAAACTAATTTAATTGATTTAGACTGAAGAAATCATCATTACTGTTAAATATTTAAATCAACATATTCCCTAATTTCAAATGACGTATTGTTGACGGTCTTGCACAAATATAATGTCTGCATAAGTTTTTTCTACTCCAAATTTTCCATCCATGCATCCATCCATCCATTTTCTTCTGCCAACATAAACCTTTTAACTGCAAGCGAGCAGCCGTCTTTCAGTTCCTGCATGCATGTAGCGACCTCTGCTGGCAGGAGTCAACAGGAGCAACAGTACAACGCTTCACACATTTACACCAATTTGAAAAGTATCATATAGTTTTTAGGTGTGACATTGTGCCTATTATTCTTTTTATTGTGTTGCTTCCCTAAATTACAGCATTACTTAAAGAGAGAGAGAGAAAACATACAGTACCATACAAAAGTCTTGAGCCACCCCTCATTTCTTTATATTTTGCTTCCAGGGAGCCAGACTTTCTTGTAACTTTTAAAGTTGTCTTGAGCAATAATTCTTTAGGCTTTCTGAGGGTCTTTTTTCTTTGGACATTGGCTGCTCTTTCACTCATTTTCAGTCCTGTCCTTGTACCTGACCATTTTTTGAGGAATGATTTTTTGTTTGAGCCACTTAACACTGACTTATGAATCATTCAAGCATAAAAAAGACTCTTAACTCAAGGGATGAACCAGTGTTGTGTCTGCACATAACAGACAACTTAACAAAGAACCAATTAAAAATTGTATCTTTACTACTTTTTAGCACTTTGTTACTAGCAGCCTGTCTCAAAACACATAATTTTTCCCCATTTCTTTAGTTGAATCTATGAAAAATGCCAAAGATAACACTGACTGACAGGCATAAAATTGTATTTTTGCATCAACAAAGTGATTGCCAAAGAGATATTAGCTAGAAATGTGGCATATCTCAGCATGGTGTGCAGGGTGTCCTTAAAACATATGAGGAAACTGGACAAGTGGAGGACAAAAGAAGACATGTCAGGCCTAAAAAAAATATGTACAGCAGATGAACAGTATCTGAAAGTCAAGTCCTTAGGAAATAGGCTTTCAACCTTGCTGTCAGTATTGTATTCATACTTCAACACTAACAGGAAGATCCTCTGTGTGTAAGGATAGGGACTTGAGTCAGTGTGTGTGACCGTAGCCTAAGGTTTATATTGTTAACTGATAAGTATGTGACAAAGCATCTCAGGGCATGATGTGTAACACATCAGTGTTTTGAGTTAAAACCCCAACACTAGTGTGCAATAACAAAAAGACAACTATGTGAAATGTCACTACAGGAAGAGAAGGATTGAACAAAACATCAGCTGTAACTTTTTTTCAAAGTGAAGCTGCATCACTGATCTTTTATGCATCAAACATTCGATATATATTTTTATTTCACTGACACTTAGAATAAGATATAGAAAAACACCATCTGAGTATCATTTCAAAATTGTTCCTTTCTTCTATTATTGGTTGAGACTGAAACATTACAAAGCATTCTTAGATGGTTTGCACACTGACAGTCTGTTTAGTAAAATCCTCACCTTGAGAAGTGTAAGTGTCCTGACCAAACTCACTGACCCTGACACTCATATCTAAACATCACATTTGACTGTATCAGACATTTGGTGCCGACACTTGTTCACCCATGTAGATTTCACAGAATGATTCCGATGGCCGCAGGTCCCCCCATTCAGAAGCCTGCCAGTATGTTTATGTCCTCCTGTTCAACTATGCTGGCCAGTAATGACAAAATAAACACACATCCATGGATCAATCCACATTGTGAACAATTTCAATAAACACAACTACTGGTGGCATCATCATGTTTAATTATTGCAACTTACACACTGCAACTGTATGTCTTTTTTTATGAACACTTTAGCCTTTCTGTGTTTTTAAGTGAAATTGGGAGTGCAAGTTCAGGCAGGCACAGAAGTTCTTTTATAGTCATATCATCCCATCACGTATGCCAACAATACAGTGGTGTGAAAGAGTGTTTGCCCCCTTCCTGATTTCTTTTTTTTTTTTTTTTTGCATGTTTGTCACACTTAAATGTTTCAGATCATCAAACTAATTTAAATAGTAGACAAAGATAACACAAGTAAACATAAAATGCAGTTTTGAAATGATGGTTTTTATTAATAAAGGAAACTATAAATCCAAACCTACATGGCCCTGTGTGAAAAAGTGTATAAAACATGGAACAGTGGTGAACCTTCCCAGGAGTGGCCAGCCGACCAAAATTACCCCAAGAGCACATCGACGACTCATCCAGGAGGTCACAAAAGAACCCACAACAACATCCAAAGAACTGCAGGCCTCACTTGCCTCAGTTAAGGTCAGTGTTCATGACTCCACCATAAGAAAGAGACTGGGCAAAAATGGCATCCATGGGAGAGTTCCAAGGAGAAAACCACTGCTGAGCAAAAAGAACATAAAGGCTCGTCTCAGTTTTGCCAGAAAACATCTTGATGATCCCCAAGACTTTTGGGAAAATATTCTGTGGAATGATGAGACAAAAGTTGAAATTTTTGGAAAGTGTGTGTCCCATTACATCTGGCATAAAAGTAACACAGCATTTCAGAAAAGGAACATCATACCAACAGTAAAATATGGTGGTGGTAGTGTGATGGTCTGGGG
>VUQI01056588.1:0-11870 GCA_015106735.1 Paratilapia polleni
TTTATAGAATAAAACAAAAATGTTCATTTTACTCAAACATATACCTATAAATAGCAAAATCAGAGAAACTGATAATTTTGCAGTGGTCTCTTAATTTTTTCCGGAGCTGTATATATACAGCTACATATACTTTTGACGTACTACTAGCACTGTTTTTGCCATCCAATTGATTCAAGAGGATAGTGATGACCACAGCAATGGTTTTCATACTTCCTTGTTAAATAAGATTTGGTTCAGGTGATCACCTCATCAGTACCTTATTAGGTAGAAACAGGTGTGCTTGTGTTGGAATTCAAGAGACACTGGAATGGAATGACTGTCATATATGTAGAGATGCTGATTTCTGAAAAATTTGCAGTGGTCTCTTAATTTTTTCCAGAGCTGTATATATATATATATATATATATATATATATATATAATGTTACAGTCTCTAAATCCATGGCTCAAAAGAGCCAGCACCACGTTGCTGCAGTTTAACAAACCTTTAATAATGTGAATATATTTACTTACAATGAACAAATACAAATAAGGGAGATGGATGCCCCGGCAAATCAAACAAAACAGGAAGGAGACCATGAACCAGCCACCTAATGGGCCATCGGATTCAGGCTTCTCTCCTAAACTAACATTAATAAACTAAACTAATAAAACCAAAACCAAAAACAGGACTGCCGGTAACTCCCAACTCAACTCATGATTAATAAAAATAAACTGCAAAAGCAGCAGAGGACTAATGCTGGTAAGGATGGTGATGAGGAGGGGGATAGAGGACAGCAGCCAACCTCCATGCTCCGCCTTCTCTGGCTTTATGTACGTGCTGAGCAGTCTGCAGCCAATCGGCACTAAGAATAAATCAAAGGAGAGAACAGGTTAATGAGGATAACAAAATGACAATAGGATGATGGATGTGCCGGTGCACTGAAGGCACACGTAACACCTCCACCCCTAAGTGTTAAATAATGAGGAGGCATAACCATTATTCGACACCACAAGACAGTGTATCTGCCAAAACATTATCTTTCCCTTTGACATGCTTAATGATGATGTTAAAGGACCGTAGAAATAACACTCAACCCATCAGCCACTGGTTTGAGTTAATCATTTGGTTGACGAGAACAAGAGGGTTATGATCAGTGTCAACAGTGACTAGATAGTGAGAGGAGCCAAATTAAACTTCAAAGTGCTTAAGTCTTGTCTAACTTAAGACAGGCTTAACCTGTGCTCCACCCATGATTTTCCCCAAGTACACAACTGTGGCCTGCCCAAACTCGCATTTTGCCAAATTTATGGTCAAATTCGCATCTGCCAGTCTTTGAAACACTTCTCTCAGCTGTTCAACATGCTCATCCCAAGAACTAAAGTAAACCCCAATACCATCCAGGTATGCTTCACAGCCTGGCACCCTGGCCAAAACAAGGATGACCAGTTGCTTGGTGGGTGCGATGCGCACTCCAAAGGGTATAATTGTGTTTTGCAGAAAAGCATCTGGAGTCACAAATGCAGTTATCTCCTTGGCCCAAATAGTCAATGGCACCTGCCAATAGCCCTTTAGGAGGTCCAGCTTAGTTACAAAAGCCGCGGAGCACTAAGTGGTCTACGTAATCTTCCATTTGAGGAAGAGGGTGGCAATCCAGCTTTGTAATGCTGTTACCTTCCTAAAGTCTGTACAAAAAGGGTCAGATCCATTTTCTCGGCCAGCAGGCAGGGTGAACTCCATGAACTACAGATAGGTTCTACAATGCCATGCGCCAGCATATAGTCAACCTGTTTCTGCAAGTGCTGTCGCTTATCTGGTTTCACTCTTTAGGGATGTTGTTTTATAGGCCGAGAGTCTCCCACATTAATATAGTGCCACAACACATCATTTTGGGATGGCACATCAGAGAACAGAGATCGGTGTGAATTAATGACTGACCACGTCCATTTACTGAGATTTAATCAAATGTGTAAAGCACGAGTCAAGCTTTGCCAGAATTTCAGAATTTTTTAAACGGCCCTGTACCATTGCCATAGACGGTCCCTCAGCATCACATATCTCATCGCCAGTCAAAACGGGAGATGCAGAGAATAGTGGAACAGGGGACACATGAGGACTACAACATGGTACGGGGTCGTCGATGGAAATATCAGCACCTGATGAGCACACGGGTGCCACAGAAGACAACATAAAGCAACTCTGACTTCGCAGATGGAGTCTGGACCAGACAAGACATTCTCTCGGTCGTGATATGGTTTCAACATATTTATGTGACACAGCCTGCTACGTCGCCCACAGCCCGGTGTGGCAATGATATAATCAGTATCGCTAACTCGTTCCTGCACAACATAAGGGCCTGCAGACTGGCACCGGGAATGGGCAAAAAAGCCAAGACTTTGTCCCCTGGTTCAAACTGGCCTTGGCGTTTCTGTCAAACCAACCTTTGTTCTTCTTCTGCAGTGTGGACAGATTTTGCTTTGCCAACTCGCAGGCCCGGTGAAGTCTGTAAAGGAAGGCAGTGACATAATCAAGAATATTCTGTGGTTCATCATCGCTAAGCCATTTTTCCCTCAGCAGTTTACGGGGTCTGCGCAAACTATGAGCAAACACGAGCTCAGTTGGACTAAAGCCAAGCGACTCCTGAACCACCTTTCGTGCCTCAAAAAAAAAAAAAAGATTTTATTTATTTATTTATTTATTTTCAAATTATCACACAACTGTTAAAATACAACCCCAGAAATGTATGTAATGGTCCAAAAATATATGTCAAATAGAACCATCCACCCAAAAACAACCACCCCTTTTTGTTTCCAGTTTCCAGTGTTACAGGGTACTGTTGACAAACTCTTATTACAAAGTAACAAACTGTTGTTGCTGTAGTACTGACATGTTTAAATGTTTTACATTGTGTCATGGGGCTTTGCACTTTCAAATGACCTATAGTTTGCCATTTTTCACCAGAACTTTCAGGAACATTCCAGTTGAGAGCAGATTTCATGGCATTATCCAGTTGTTGCTGCAAAGGGCACAAAAGCATGCTAAAAATATGTCCACATACAATTAATTTGCATTAAAAGCATGTTATCATTGTATTTCATTTGTCTAATAATTTCCCCTCCCCAAAAAACGTGGGTAAGTTTAGAGAAAGATCATGGTCTTAGTGAAATTTAAGATTAATAGGCTTGTTAACCCATAGCAAAAAGCAGACACATCTGACTTTACCACCAGCATCACCTACACAAGTGTTTTGATAGTTTAAACCCAAAGCTGAACACGTACAGGATGCAAGAAATTCCCAAGCAGCAATTATGTTTAGTTAGATTTCTATTTCACAAAACAAATGGATTCTATATGGATGTATTTTTCTGAATATGGACCAGCCAACATTCATTACCATGTTTAGACATCTACAGTGTTAGAACAATATCCTGCTGGCAGATACATTATGCTATAAATGCTAATTGCCAGACAGTAGGCATTGTATTTGTGTTGCAGAGCGCCCACTTAGAGACCCATGACAGACATTTAAGCACTGGAGAAATGTCTCGCTGTCTACCTTCTATCTCCCTGTTGGACCTGTCTCTTCCCTCACACTCTCAATACTAAATTTCAACCTAATTAATGTCAAATGGAGTAAAAACAATTAAAGATCTGTGTCCAAAGGTTTTTGATTCTTTCTTCTCCCTTCTCTCACTGAGTCAAGTAGACAATCCTAATGGATGGTAAACATCTTTTGATTAGCCTGATTGTCTCACAGGACTGCAAGGTGTACTGATGCTGAGCTAGGGGAAGAGGAACTGACAAGGAATAACGCTGTGCTTATCACAACCAAATAGAATGAAAGCTGGGCTGCAGCTTCTATTTAGTAAATTTAAATAAAACTGCATTTTCTTGATTCATAGTGGCATGTGACATTGACACATGAAATAGCACTACTTATAGTCAAGCACTAATGATGATAAGATATCTTCCATGGATAAAGCCAAATATGCTATAATAAAACACATGTTGGACAAAGCTAACTTGGTCACATTAGATAAAGAAAGCACTTAAGTATAACATTTTAGATAACTCAGCTTGCACATTTTTTAAATTCATTTTGTTAAAAGCCTGATTCACACATTTTTCTGTTTTAATCAAAATACTTACCCAGTGATAAGGTTTTTTTGAAGAAATTGAAATGAATCCTCACTTTTGTTCTTTTTTATAAAGAGAGGTTATTTTGTGTAAAATCTGCATCCTTACATCTGGGGAAGTTTAATATTACCAGTTTTTGAAGGAAATCGTGGGTGGCTAATTAAGAAGGCATAATTAATGTCACTGATTAGGCTAAATGACACCTTCTACAGAAAGTGAAATTACTAGTAAGTGAATTGTAGCAGTCTGAAACAAGTTTTTTTTTTTTTTTTGTGGGAATTAAAATCATGTTACCTCATTATGAGTTCTATGTGAATAACTGGTGCCTGCAACTTTATTTATGAAAGAAAATGACATCGCTGCTATAGGACGCTTTTGATACATATAAGGTAGGCACTATATAAGGTATCAGTCATACTGTACAATACTACTATGTGCTGTGGCCAAATTAGACTTCTAGCCTGCTGAACAGCAGAGACATCATCAGTCACTTCCATTGTCTCAATCTGCCACAAGCAATAAGAAAAAAAAATCTGAATCAATTTACTTAGATTGGTTTGCCATGTATGTGCAAAATCTCAGTCAATGTATTTGCTTTGTGGAGAGACATGCCAGAACAGTGTGGCATCTTCCAAGCAGACTCTCCCCCTGAAAGTATGATTAATGAGCTGACAGCCATCAACCTTCACACTCCTCACTGCTTTAATCCAAGGCCAATGAATGTGCTCTGAGCAACAAAATACAAAGTCTAAGAAATGGTGACACTTCCCAGTGTGAACCTGAATAGAAATTCCAACAGCTGTCTTTTTTGTGCACATATATTTTTGTAATATCACAAAGGGAACTACCCTCCATGCCAAATATGCAGCAGTGACACAATTACAAAGTAAAGCACATGTATACAGAAGTATAGAAATACAAATAAAGCTGTTTAAGGGGTTTTAATTGGGTTGAGATTTCTCTTGGCCAAATATCTATATAAATATCTGAAATATCTCTGACGTAAGGCATAATTATGTAAAGATTAAGTAATTTAAACCAGCTAAATACATGCAGCAGCTTCCTAGGTGATACATCATTAAATAGACTCAAACTTAAAGAAGATTGGATTGTTGAATTTTGCTTAAACCATTACACTTGGTGCCCTACTAATGTCACCTTTTGTAGTGTTTGAGTTCTAAGAAAGGAGCTGAATACTTTAAGTTCTTAAAATGATGTGTACCATTAAGAAGTCAAACCAAAATAGAGGTTTCATTTGATGGACAATACAATATTACTTAAAGAAAAGTTAAGGGCTGACATGGACTGGAAGGGACATTCTATTTCTCTTATGCCAATATGCAGACTGACTTCTCAGCCACTTTTATCAGTCCATAATATAACACAGTTCACATTAAATGCAAGATTATTCTCTATTAGGAGAGCAGTTTCTAAACTGTACCTGTCCACATAAAAGACACACATACTGCACTGAGAGCTATTGAGATCTCACTGGGAACAAACAATGCTTTAGTTACACAAGGTTAAAGTCTTCATTATGCATATGAAACACGATGAGCCGACATAATGAGCTGATAAAAGTACATATACATATTTACCTGACAGGCAGTGCATATGTGTTTCACATGTTGAACCAAACAAAGTGCAGTCTCTCTTGCTTATGTTGCCCAATATGACATCTAATCAATGCTGAGTAGGAGCAGACAGAAGAGGTGTTGTCATTGCAGGAATAGAACATGGGGAATAAAACACCTCTGCTCTTGGAGTGTTAGAATCACAAACACAGTACAGAATTGTGAAAAATCACAGTATGTATGCACCAAACCCCTGAGCCTACTTCATCCCACCCTTCTGCTACTCAAACTTCAAGTGAAAAGGAAAAACAGTTTGTAGTACTGATCACACTGAAAATCAATTAGACTTATCAACTGAATATCATGAAAGGAGAGATGAGACACATGAACACACATGCACACACAACTGACTAACTGAATGCACATTATATGTGTAGATATTGGGTATCTATCTTTTCATTTTGCGGGTTTTGCCACATGAATATTAACATGTAACATGAAAAAAGTCCTCTATATACAATGCCTATAAAAAGTATTCACCCCCCTTGGATGTTTCACCCTTTTATGGCTTTAGTAAATGAAATCATGGTCAATATAATTTGGCTTTTTTGACAAGAATTTGCAAAAAAAAAAAAAAAGCTTCTTTCATGTCAAAGTGAAAACAGATTTTCACAAAATAATGTGAACTAATTAAAAATCTATATGGTAAAGTAAGTGATTGCATAAATATTCACCCCCTTTAGGTCAGTATTTAGTAGATGCACCTTTGGCTACAATCACAGCACTGAGTCTGTGTGGATATGTCTCAATCAGGCTGGCACATCTGGAGACTGCAATTTTTCTCCATTCTTCCTTGGAAAACAGTTCAAACTCTGTCAGGTTGTTCAGGGATCGGGCATGAACAGCTCTTTTCAAGTCCAGCCACAAATTCTCGATTGGATTGAGATCTGGGCTTTGACTTGGCCAATGCAGAAGATTCACCTTGTTGTCTTTGAACCATTTCTGTGTAGCTTTTGCTGTATACTTGGGGGTCGTTGTCTTGCTGGAAAATAAATCTTGTCCCAAGTCATAGTTCTCTTGCAGACTGAGTCAGATTATCCTCCAGGATTTGGCGATATTTTTTTGCATTCATGTTCCCCTCTACCTTTACAAGCCTTCCAGGGCCTGCTGCTCAGAAGCATCCCCAGAGCATGATGCTGCCACCACCATGCTTCACGGTGGAGATGTTGTGTTTTTGGTGATGTGGAGTGTTTGGTGTTCGCCAAACATAGCATCTAGTCTGATGGCCAAAAAGCTCGATTTTTGTCTTATCAGACCAAAGAATCTTCTTCCAATTAACCTTGGAGTCTCCCACATGCCTATGGGCGAATTCCAGGTGAGATTTCATATGAGCTGTTTTTCAACAGTGGCTTTCTTTTTGCCACTCTCCCATATAGCTTTGACTGGTGCAGAACTTGGGCAACAGTTGTTGTATGTACAGTCTCTCCCATCTGAGCCACTGAAGCTTTTAACTCCTTCAGAGTAGTCATAGGTACTATACTTTTTATAGGCATTGTACATCCAATAGACAATCTTTTGCTAAACCAAACCAAGGTGTTTTTTTTGGTGTCTAGACCTAACCAAACAGAGCTCATTGTTTGCCCTTGCTTCCATAATTAGCAGCCTATCTATAAGATCATTCACCCTAGAGAATTTGTCTGGTTAGGTTGGAGGACTTCTCTTAGAGTATTTCATGGTACCCAGAATGATCAGTATCGCTTTGATCACTATTACTTGATTGGCTCAACTCTAAGACAAAGATTTGTTTGGTTAATTCTAACCAAACCAACTGGTAAGAACAAAAACATCAAGTTATTAATGTTTTTTATTTAGTTCTTTTTAGACTAAAGGGCTGAAAGGGTTTGTTAGAGAAACAAAAGACACATCAAGACATCTGTCTTAACCTGTGTAGATTTTTTTTCTTCCCTCCCCTCTTCTTATACTTATATAACTCATTTATATCAAACTAAATAAAATTTAAAATTAAGCATTAGGGGAAAATGTTCCTACAGGTGTTTTAAGGCTACCAAAACAGTAAAGGTGGATTCACTGTAGTACCACTAGAATAGAGGTAATTGGTATTATATTTATTTGCATTTAAAAGTAAGAAAGAAATATAGAAAGTACATTGAAATTTTATTGCATTCCTAATGAGGCCACTTGGTGAAAGTGGGAATCTGGTGAAGCTGTATAAAACCCACTTGTGGCTTTTAGTGCTGGTCAACTCACCTGCTGCATATTGATTAGAAAACCTTGAAGCAATCACCATTGCTGACCAGTGCTGATTAATGTTATCCTCCTCTTCCAAAAACATGCATTCAGCATCATGTCTGCCATTGTTTTCTGCTATTCGTCACAGTCTGCCTACTGCTGCAAGAGCTTCTCACAGTAGGTGTCCACTGGTGGAAAGACTGCAGCTCCTCAGTAGATCTCTGCTCCACAGTGTCCATCCTGCATAATCTTTCTAACCAACTTTGGATGTTAGCTACCAGTTTGGCTTTTACTGCCTCACTCCCCTCCTTCCACACACACACTCCTCCTCTCAGCCCCTTTGGTGGCACACATGAAGGCTCTGCTATACCTTTTTGAATTTCTCCATCCTCTGTCAGTTCTTCGCAGCCTGTTTTATTCAAGCAACTCATTCACAGCCTTCACAGCTCCCTCTTCCCAGTCTTCCTTGTGGGACCTGCAGCCCACCTCTACATGAGACTAGTTCCTGATGCAAACAGACACACTCACCACCTTTCACCACCTCTGACGCCTTTGCCCTCTGCAGCACCTCTTCTCTGCACAGCCCTCCATCGCTCTATGATGCATTACTCTGTAGTTTTGTTGTTTTTTTCCAACATGGCAAATATTATTTATGTTCAGTTTTATATGTAGGTTACTGAAGCTGCTTGATTGGTGTAAGGAAACCCATCTTACGACTTTCTTTTTAGGAGATGAGAAACTCGGAGCCTGAATGACTTTGTAGAATAAAAGGAAAAAAAAATCTCAATAGAAACACAGGGTGGAGTGCTCACTCCAGGTTGGGGAGGAGTTGCTGCCCCAGGTTGAGGAGTTCAGCTATCTCTGGGTTTTGCTGATGAGTGAGGTTAGAATGGAGTGACAGAATGACAGACGCCAGCATCACTGCCGGCACTGCACCGATCTACTGTGGTAAAGAGAGAGGTAAGGTGAAAACGAAGCTGTCAATTTACTCCTCGATCTACATTACTACCTTCACCTATGGCCACATGGGTAGAGACCAAAAGAAGAAGATCCTGGATACAAGCAGCAGAAAAAAAGCTTCCTCCATAGGATGTGTGGGTTCAGCCTTAGAGATAGGGTGAGGAGCTTGGACAATCAGAAGAGATTTAAAGTAGAGCCACTACTCATTCACATTGAAAAGAGCCAGTGGAGGTGGTTTGGGCATCTGAGTAGGATGCCTCCTGGATGCCTCCTAGGTGAGGTGTTTTGGGGGGAGACAGCAGGGCAGACCCCGGGCACACTGGAGAGATTATATCTTTCAGCTGGCCTGGGAACACTGCCGTGTCACCCTGGAAGAACTGAAGGAGATGGGAGAGTGAGGTTTGTGTATCTTTGCTTAGACTACTGCTCCTTCGACCCTGGACCAGAAACAGAAAATGTATGGATGGATCAATGTATTCAATTAGAATAATAACTGAATACATTAATCGCAAGCTTTTGGTATAACATTCACACAGGGAGAGAAATTAAGCTACTTATTCTACATTTTGTGATGTTACTCCCTAAATCCAGAACACTATCTATCTACCTCTCCTCTCCCTGTCTATCTATCTATCTCTCTATCTCTATATATCTCTATCTCTATCTAAAATATGTTAATCCTGTAGAGAACAGTTCACTTGTTTTTCTGGCAGAAATCAATTACAAATGCAAATCTCAAATTGCTTCAGTTAGTGAGTGTTCTCTGCAGTTTCACTCCTAATTCCCTCCAAATTCTTTTGAATGTCCTTCAGATGGCTGACTCAAAGTCATGACATGAAATTGAAGAAAACAAAGTTGGACAACTGTGGAGTCACACACTCACACACATCTGTCTCCAAAATAGGACACTGACCCTGATCCAAATTAAAAGTGGAAAGACTTCAATCACATGGAAATCTTTGAGAGGGCCTGGTCAAAGCTCTGCTGAGCCTTGAGAATCTGTGGAAAAACTAAAAGACAACAGCTCAAGAACGCTCCCCAGTTCAATGTTTTTGTGCTCAAAACAATCTGTGAGTGAAGAATGAGAGAAAATCACCAATCAGCATGTGCCATGCTATTACACGTTTCTAAGAAGCTTTGAAGCTGAACACAGTCCGAAAGATGCAGCTGTATAGCCATGAGTTAGAAGAAGTAATGAGGTTTTTTTTTTTTTAATTAAATATTTATGGATTTAAGGTTCAACAAATATTTAAAAAAAAAAGTACAAACAAATTTGCTTTGAGCTGTAACACCAGACACGTGTAATAAGATGGCTGAAAGCTTTTTGTAGGGGCATTAAATGAACACTCTGTAAGCTGTGCATACCACAACTCACCAGGGACAGAGCAATAGATTTGCCCTGATTCCATGGCATAAATCAATGATCAGTCAAAAGCAGGGAAAAGTGACACACTGTAGCATCATTAGCAGACTCGCAACGGAGGACATTCTGCCTATTTCAATATTTTTTTTATACAATTTCCTATTGATGAGACGTCTGAATTTACATTAACTCTGAATAGTGACAGAAATGGGTGATGCTATTAAACTTTAGAAACTTGTGAGATGAATGAATTTATGAGTAAGTAAGTTGGTTGGATTTTCTTTCATTTTAATAATTCTCTGATTCTTTGATAGGTGGGCAGGGTCAGTGTAGGCCACATGTTTACAATATTTCACTTTAATTAGGAACTATTTTGATAATCACGATTTTCATGTAAATATGAATTTTTTAAATTTCAGATCTGTGGTAGTGGTGGACAACACAAGCACTGTGAAGGTGTCCCTTTGGCAACTGTAAGGCATTTCTTACTCTTTCCACAATTTTTAAAAACCAACCAATTAATGGAAAAAACAAAAAAAAAACAACAAAAAACTATTCAGCAGATTAATCCATAATGACATATATATAACATAAATGGACTACCAACTCGGTCCCTGGGGACCCCAAGAACAATTTACTGCGAGAAGCAATCATAATAGCAAAATAATGATAGCAAAACCTTTTCTTCTTAAAATAGTGTTAGTTATGTAATTAGTGTCATCTAAAGAATGAATTATTATTTTTGTGAAGTTAAAATTAATTTGCATATTTTGCAAAATGTAAATCTGTACTTTTCTTTACTACAACTTGCAGCGTATTACTACACTATTAAGCATTAGTAAGGCATTAGTAAATGGTTAATTCATCATTTATAAAGCATTACTCCTCCTTAGTATGTAATTTATAAACAAGGTATAAATGGTTTATTCTTTATTAATGATCTCATATATAACGTGTTCATGGTATCATTTAGAAAGTCTAAGTGATTAACAAAGTATTTAGATGCACATTTATACATATAACGATTAAGATATAAGCTCATTGTTTGTGAGCGTGTTAATAGAGGTTTTATAAATACTTATTTCATATTGTAATACATGGTTAATTCAGGCAGTTACTGGTTGTTCAGCATTTTGTGTGACTTCATCTAAAATGAGGACTGTTTTTGCCTTATAAAGCATTTATACATGAAACTGAAAGGTCAGCAGGAACATCTGATTTGGGATTCTCCTTGATGAAGGAGAGTTACCCCTGAACCTGATCACCTCCTTACCCCAAGGAGCTATTCTGAGTTCTCACTGTGCTGGAGGAGACCATCTACTACTTCTTTCATTTCAGCTGAGTTCACCTGTGTGAAGCACAGCACCGGACACCCTGACTGTTTCATGTAATTCAGGAGCACTTTAAAACTGAACCTGACTGGACGCTGACTTATCTGACTAAAGCTAACTGACTGCAAACCAGAGGAAAGTTGAACCTGATGAACAAACTAGAGAAATTCAAACTCTGAAACATCCCAGAGACATTTTCCTGCATTAACACTTTAATATGATGGACACTTTGTTTGGTGGGTTATGTTTGCATCTTGCAATAAATATTTGTATGTT
>VUQI01056592.1:5983-23724 GCA_015106735.1 Paratilapia polleni
GTGTCCTGCAAAGAAGTGCTGCAGTGATCCTCACATATTTAAGGCTCATTTGGCCTGCAGATGTGTTAAAACTAATAATTTTAAAATTGCCTAAAATTAATGAGCTATAAAATACCATGAAATATGCTAAGGGTACTATCAAACACTAATCCCACTGCATGTTTTTCTTTGACTACTGTGACGATATTATGATAATCAGCAGTGTAAGCCTGTGCAGAACAGGTAAATCATTAGCTAAATGTGCCTCAATAACCCACCTTGAGTAGATAAATGGCTTAACTTGTGAAAATGGTCATTTTTAAGTCTTGTCTGCATTTTTTGAGCAAGCCATTCTTACAGGGAAACATGTGGTGTACCATAAAGGACTTGGCTGCTGCTCAAAATCCTCTTATAATTTGGCTGTCAGTGTGGTTATATCATACATATGCAGGGTATAAGCCCCTCTTTTGTTTGGCCTAGTGTGTGTGTGTGTGTGTGTGTGTGTGTGTGTGTGTGTGTGTCTCCATTGTTTCATTCACACAGGCTATGTAGTAACTAACCAACTCTCTGTGCAGCTTCTGCATGTCTTCTCAATTTTGTACACCAAACTAAGCCAACCATGGTTCCCAAATTTTCCCACCTGTGCCGCACTGTTTCATTGCATGCTGCATGCAAACCAGAATTCTGCTTATGTCCACCATCAAAAAATTTTCCTGACATTTAACCTTAATGCTCACTGTCATCATATTTTCACCAGTCAGCTGTACGCTGATGTGTGTCACTGCAGTTTTTTCCACTCATCTGAATTACACTTTTTTTTTATTTTATTTTTTTTTATCATTTAGCGAGGGCAATGGATTACAGAGTGCAGCAGGGGCTTGGAAATGGGGTAATCAAAATAGGGTAACATGACCATTCAAGATATTAGAAGCACACATCAGTGGGAGATTATTACAGCACAATTAGTCTAATGGAGCAGAGATGGTGTGGATGGGGAGGGGACATGCCACAAAAACGCAGACTGAGAGAGAGAGAGAGAGACACTGAAAGAGAGATTGAAATGAAAATTATGTGTTGTGGAGGAATCAGGACAGCCAGCTGTTAACGCTGTGTGTGAGGTATGAGGTGTTGTTACTTTATGCTCCGTTTGGGTTGCAGTGCGAGCAGGAGAGGTGTTTTAGTGCTAAGCATGGGTCCTTTAAGGTGAATGTTTTATCCTGCAGAGCCCACTTTAAGTTACAGATGCCTTTGCAGCACTAGAGATTATTCTGAGATTTTGTGGCAATCCAGCAAAGAGGCAGCTTCACTCCCTGATTGTGAGCTGACATACTCTGTGCATCCATGACCGTCAGCCCAACACTGTATAACCCACCCATGCATCCGTTCCTGTTGTCTTCCTATACACACAGTCTCTGTTTTTTTTAGCGAGTAACTGCTGTTTTTTACTGAAGCTTTCTGAGGATACAGCAGCAGACACGCTGAACTGGCACACTGCATAAATATGGTTAATATGATTGCTGGTGGGCCTGAGCCACAGTACAGGTGTGTGTTAAGCCACTGAGCTGCATGCAGGCTGTTGTGTTTCAGCTGTGCTCTGGCAGCAAGAGATAAGTATCTCTAGTACAAATGTGATCCCTTTTTCAGCTGTCCTGATTGATCTAAGCTCCTTTCACCATTTTAAGCCTTTTTGTGTTCACTTTGCTTGTAACTCCGCTCTCTCATGCTTTTTAACGTCGCTGCACTCTGACCTAAATAGTGCAAGATTCGTCTCTGGACCAGTCAAGGTCCATAGACCCTACAACCACCAGCTTTGTTTTGATGGTAACATCAGATTACACCAGCAAGTTGTCTGTTTTGTGGGCTGAATTCTGCGTGCACAGTCACCCGATGAGCCAACAGGGTGGTCCGCGTGGGATGTCAGTAATGCACTGTCCCTTGCAGACCTTTTTTTAAAAAAAAATAATAAAATTTTTTTTTATCCAGCTGTTCCAGCGCTCTGCAGCACAGTGACGTTTGCAGAGCAGTAATGCTAACTACTCAACATCTGGCTGATGGGAGCTGACTTCTGGAGATGACATGGATTCCCAGGAGATAACGGTGGATTTAGCCGGAGAGAGGAAGTGCAATTAGGACCAGTGTGTCACTGCAGAGACAACGGGCAGATGTCGAGAGAAATGCAAATTCTTTGTTTGGCAGAGAACAACAGAAAGCTGATTAGAACAAATGGCCACCATGCCCTCACTGGTTTCTGCTTTTTGCCACATTTTACTGTAAATGTTGAGTGTAAGTGAACGAGAATAGGTACAAATGTATTCACATCTTCAGTTTCCTTTGCCTGTTTCCACTTTGTTGTATCTCCATTCAAGTCCAGAAAGTTTTACATTGCCAGTAACACGGTGCAGCTCCCAGCCACATAAAATCCTGTAACTTATCGCAACAGCAACCCACTAGGAGATAGCACACGAAAAAGCAAAAAGAACCGAGTGACAGTAGTGTCTTCAGCTAGATTAACCAAGCGCCTCAGTTGTCTGGCAGTCTCCTGACTGGAGGCAACCATTTTTGTCATGAACCTGGCATACAGCAACTGATGACACACTTTGAATGACAGCCATAGAGTTTGCACAAAAAGGGAAAAATGTAAAAAGAAAATGCATAATTAAATAAGTCTTAGGAAATAACTATGGAGGGAAATGGGATATAAGTGCATAAAATTAAAATCACACTTAAAAATAAATGTATATCTTGAAATAAAAAAAATAATTGAGAGAGTAAATAAATGCAAAAGCCAATTAAAAGCTCAAGTTCAATTTTTTTATATATATAAATGTGTAAGTTTAAGTATAACTTTATTTATTCAGCATTACTTTATTTCTTTATCTGTTTTTTTATTTTGACATTTTTGATCCTCCATAAACCTTTCTTTCTTGGCTTGTCATTTACACCTGTTGAAGAGATGTGAGATGTGTGTTTGTAGGGCTTTTTTTAACCTCCAGTTTTCTGTGTGCTGCTGTGCAGTTTTTGCTGAGCCTGCAGGTTTGCCATGTTGAGATCAGTCGTTCATCTGTTTTTTTGGGGGTTTTTTTGACATTGTTCACACATGAAATCACAGACGTATGCTTTCTCATCTTGCATATGTCTGTGATTTCTCACACACACAGGTGGTCACTGGTAAACATGCCTTCTCCACACCTTACATGTTCTTTGTGTGGATCAGTTGTACATTACTGTGTGTTTCTTGTGGTGCTGTAAAGTACTCTGATGTTGTCCTCTGTTATATATCGGCTATTGCAATGAAACATTTTGGACAGAGTAAGGAAAAAGAATAAGGACATCAAAGCTCTAATTAGCAATATTTCTGAATTTAATAAGGACACTTGTTAAATTAATGTGTTGATTTTTTTTTTGGTAAATGACTAATAGCAGCCACTTTTATGCAATTTTGATGAAACTGAACACAGTGCTACTGATAGTTTTGAAAATCAATATGTATTCATGAGCAATTCAAATGAATTACAATAACCAATTTTACTCTTCTCCCCTGTGGCCCACTATTGAACTAAATCAGAGAACCATTCCTTGCTCTGTTAGTGTTTCTGCTCAGTCAGTTTGTTTACATTGTGTCTGCTCATTTGGATAAAAATCTGCTGGTTTTTAGACTGTGTGAAACAGTGAGATTAATTTCTATTTGAAGTTCCTGCACAGCAAGAGTTGCTTTGAATGTAGAGCACGTACTCAGACACTCGTTTTAAGTGTTTTGTGTGAACTAAACAGCACACACTGTTAAAATTGGTCTCTATTCATGAACTGTTCCCACGAGTTGTCCCTGTTTGCTGTTGTTTTTAATACTTTATTAAAAGACAGACCACCAAAAAAAAAAAAAAAAAATCAGTTTTTTGTATTTGAGGAGCTGGAACCAACAAATTTGGCATTTTTTCTTAAAAATGTTCAGCTCGGTTCTTATGCCAAAGGTATGACATTTTTAAGTTTTTTTCTGCCGTGCTGAGGTTCAATACCAACAGGCATTTCTTTAGATTCTGTTTTGCAAGACATTGCATATTTAATAAAAAGTTAGAAAATCAGATTGTAGCTTATGGGGAACTTTGAAATGTAAGCTTGTGTTCTCAGTATGTTTTTGTATGTTCTTGTACTGCATTTATGTGCTCCTATATAATTGCTTTTCTCAACTTCTTATCATGTTATTGCTAGTTTATAACTTTTCTAACTAATCTAAGGTGACTCAACACAGACCGTAACCAACACTTATAACCTAATACCACATTACAACTTAAAATTTTTATCAAAATAAAGAGCAAAATAAATGCAGTATGTAAATTTGTACCATTCATCAAAATGTTCTCGCCTCTCCCCAGATATTTACTTTTCTGTGTATTACGTCAACAACTCGGTAACGAGTGAACCATAACTTTCCCAGACTTTTCAATGTGTGTGTCTCACTTCACTGGGTATTCATGTGAATTTTCCTCTGGATAAACAGGGCTATTTCTGTTGAGATAGAAGAACTTTTGGTGCCCTCAAAGAAGTTTTAGCCAGAGCCAATATACCCCCTGTTCTGTTTGCATTGGATAAGAAGAAATAAAAAAAATTATCAGGCCATTTCTGAGCCTTAATGACTTTGGCCTGCTCTGGTTTACGGTGTGAGTTATGTCCATCTGTCTATCACTGTGTGTTTCAGGTTCTACTGGGATCTGACCATGCTGCTGCTGATGGTGGGAAACCTCATCATCATCCCTGTGGGCATCACCTTCTTTAAGGATGAGCACACGCCGCCATGGATAGTCTTTAACGTGGTGTCGGACACCTTCTTCCTCATGGACCTGGTCCTCAACTTCCGCACGGGCATCGTCAAGGAGGACAACACGGAGATCATCCTGGACCCACATCAGATCAAGATCAAGTACCTGAAGAGCTGGTTCGTGGTGGACTTTGTCTCCTCCATACCTGTGGACTACATCTTTCTTATCGTAGAGACGCGCATTGACTCAGACTTTTACAAGACAGCACGAGCCCTGAGGATTGTCCGCTTCACAAAGATCCTCAGTCTGTTACGCCTGCTACGCCTCTCCAGACTCATTCGCTATATCCACCAGTGGGAAGAGGTAGATAAGGAGCCTCATACTGGCTAACTTCAAATGACTGGTTGGATAGTTAAAACATTTTGTCAGGGTCTAAAACTATTAGTCAAAAGAAAATCAACTTGCAACAATCTTGATAATCTTCATTTTTTTAAGAAAAAAAAAATTCACTGCTTCTAGCTTTTTAAGTGTGAATTTTTAAAATATTTTGCTCTAGTGGGTCTGAAATTTTGCAAATTTCTTACAGTATTTTCTAGACTGATAGTTGGAGATGCTTCTCTCACTTTGAAGAGGACCTATTATGTTCATTTCCACCTTCATATTTGTATTTCTGGACTCTACTGGAGTAGCTTTGCATGATTAATAGTTCAAAATAATCATTGTTTACCTCATATCGGGCCTTGGTGCAGTCCCTCAGTTCATCCTCTGTCTGACACAAACCATTTTAGATCCTCTCCCTTTAAGCCAGCTTTCCTCTGATTGACTGTCCCTTGCAAACAGAAGGTTTGAAGTGCACCCGGATGGTGGAGAAGTATATTAAGGTAGAAAAAACTGTCTGAAACAGAGCGTTTAGAGCTGAAGCCTGACCTTGTTATTTGAAATTTTCTCCATGTTTAATATGAGCATGCACTGTGCAAAGCAAGGTTTCTCTTGCATTAACAGATTTCTTATAACTTGTCTGTAGTGTTTCGCTCTGTATCTAGAAAAAAAAATGCTGTTGCAGAGTTAATTTGCTGGCTCTCCTTTTAAATACACTTATACACAGTGAGCTTATTCAATAAGAGATATTATCCTGCATTATTATTATTATTTTTTTATATGTTCCATCCCCATCAGCCATTACAGATGGTTACTCTAAAACAGCCTCTGGTAGTCTATAGAAGATTAAGTGTGGTCTCGTATAGATGGCTTGTATCCATCAACACGCACAGCACCTACTGTATATTTCAAATCCTCTGTTTGCATGCAAGAGAATTGACATTTTATAGAAGATACGTGTGTTTTGTTGTCTGTTTTTTTTTTTTCCATAATTCTGAAAATCTGTGTCACAGGTTTTCCACATGACATACGACCTTGCCAGCGCTATGGTGCGTATCATGAACCTGATTGGTATGATGCTGCTGCTGTGTCACTGGGATGGCTGTCTGCAATTCCTGGTTCCCATGCTGCAAGACTTCCCCCCAGACTGCTGGGTGACCAGGAACAAGATGGTGGTAAGTGGATTATTTATGAGTCAGGCAGCATCCAAATGTGTTCCTCCCCAAAACACACGATAAACCACATACAGGAATTTGTCTGTGAGCTTCATTAGTTATCCGTTTGAGAGTACAGATTGCATGAATATCAATGGGTAATATATTTAACCTTCATTGTAAGCATTTATAACCAGTTTTCAGTCACACACACACAAACACACACACAGAGGTTTTCCAATAAACATTTTGCAGAAATAAGTTCTTTTGGGTGTTTATTTGTGTAGCTTTTAACAGCTCCTGTGAAGAAGATGCTGCTATTTAGACTTATAAACTTTCAAGAGCTCATCCACCACCAAAGCCAGTGCCTTATTTTGCAGTTTTTACCAAAAGTAATCCGGATCAACACCAACATTTAATGTTTTGCTTTTCCTTTCCCCTCACTTCAACACTCCTCCAAGTTTCATGAAATTTAGCCCAGTAGTTTTTGTGCAGTCTTGTTGACCAGACAAACAAACATCAGTGATACCACCAAAGGAATATATCTTCATGGGAGACATTAGAACTGCACATTAAAAACCCTCTAAAAATATCCTTATATTTACTTACAGCTGCTTTATAATAGGTTTTGAAACTGTATAATTAGGAGCAGACACTGAAACAGACCTATCCAGAAATTATATTTTATGACAATTGGACATTCAGCAGGAAGCCGACAAAGCTGGAGAATAAAAGCTTCATCATCTGTGTTCATGTCCATGAGCTCTGGTAAAGCTGATTTAGACATGATGCAGCGTTAATGTTGTAGATAACGATACATTTTGTCTCTCCTCATCCATGTCACTTACAGAATGACACTTGGGGTCAGCAATACTCCTATGCCCTGTTCAAGGCCATGAGTCACATGCTGTGTATCGGGTATGGGCTGTACCCCCCTATTGGCATGGCTGACGTGTGGCTCACCATCCTCAGCATGATTGTGGGCGCCACCTGCTTTGCCATGTTTGTGGGGCATGCGACTGCACTCATTCAGTCTCTGGACTCCTCCAGGAGGCAGTACCAAGAAAAGGTGGGTGTTTGTTCTGTGCATGGCTCATATTTGTCATAGAAAATCATTTAAGGTGCTTGTATTCCACTAGATTTTGGAAGGTAATATAATTTAGCTGTTTTAGTTACTACATTTCATATTATGAATTGAAATCTGAAAATGTACTGTTTTAGGTAAAACTGCCAACTATAAGTTTGCTCAGTTAGCTCCACCTAAAAGGGGGCCTATTATTCTGGGTTTTAGCTCCATATTTGAATTCTCATACTTTACTAGTGCAGCATTGTATGATTTCCAATCCAAAATAATTTTTATCTATTTATTCCTCATTTAAAACAAGTGTTTATGGCAGCGTGAAACGTGAAATTTGACCCCATTATTTCAAACTTTGACCATCTTTAATGTGAGCATCCTGGATTGAAACAGTACATATATGACAGATAATAAGGCAAAGCTTAAAAAATAAGATTACAGTTGTAAGATGTTATGTGAAACCACCTTAAAACATCACAAATATGAATAATAATATTATTATTTGATATCATATATTATTAGATTAACACCCACAGGGACATTTTTTGTGCATGATGTACTTTATTCTGTAGGTTTGCTTGAGTACGATTTTTAACGCAGGATTTTTGAGTATTTTACTTTGACGTAATGCTGCTTTTAATTGAGTAACGGATCTGAATATTTCTTTTACCACTGGTTGAAATGTTAATGAGCAGCACAGATTTTATTCAGGCTTGATGGGGAGAGTAAACCCAGTTTTTTGTTTGCAAAAACATATTTTACACGCTCGTGTAAAGCGGACATTAATCTTTACATTGGAGATCAAGTGGTCTACAAGACAGTTGGGTGTTAAAAAAAAAATTGCTACATCAGAATATGGGAAAGGACCAATGAACAGAGACAATCGCTGTCAGATGTTTGCAATTTTGTTTGTGGCTTTCTAACATAAAGAAGATGGACATGGCAGCGTGTTATTAAAAGCAGAGCTGAGATTACAGCTGGAATTACCATACATAGACCGGGTACATGGACCATTTTTGGTGCTTTGCTGCTAGAGTACACTGCTGAAGGGCACAGTGGTTAATGTTATTAGCTGCAGCCTGCAGAGCACAACTGTAATTGTCAGATGGGGTAGAGTCGCAACATTGCACTGTGGGCAGGTTTCACAGATGGCCTGACAGTTGACTGTTAAAATAATGAGACACATTATATTCCTACCTCTGAGCCAACACGTCAATCAGTTTAATATATTCGTTTTGACATGACTTTGCATTTTGTCTCGCAGTTAAGTTGCAGTTGCTGCTACATTTATTTCTGCATTAATCGTTTTTATCATTTGAATAATTTGACTTTTTTCGTTGTCGCAGTATAAACAAGTGGAGCAGTACATGTCCTTCCACAAGCTCCCTGCTGACATGCGCCAGAGGATCCATGACTACTACGAACACCGGTATCAGGGCAAGATGTTTGACGAGGAGAGCATACTGGAGGAGCTGAATGAACCTCTGAGAGAGGTCAGCAATCGTCAGAGATGATGTTTTAATCCTCCTCGCACTAGTATGCATTATACAAACAGTGTGTAAATGGTTTAAAAGACACCATATTGTTGTTGTAAGCTGATATGTTCTCTTAATCATTTATTTGTCAACAGCTCCTTCTGTTGGAGTCTGGTGTGAAAAAACACACAATTAATTTCTGACAAACACTCTCAGTTAATAAACACTTGCATTTACTATTCACATATAAACTTACAGATACATTATGCTGTTTTATTTGTTTAAGATTTAGTTACTGCTTCTAAATGTAAAAAATCAACTTAACCTAAAATGCTACCAAAAGAATATATATATTTTTTGCAGCAGTATTATTGTTTTCTGTGGCAAATATGTAAATGTTTGATGTGAGCGTCCTTGTTCTAAATGGTGTACAGTCAATTATGTAATCTAATATCGCTGTGTTACTTTGCATGACAATGTTAATAGTTGTGTAATCTGATAAGTAATGGCTGGAGACTGTAAGAGGACACAGGACCTCATTAACAGAGCATTAAGCTGTTAGCCACCCTGCTTTTATAATAGCTGAAATTTGTTTTGATAGCTAGGCATTAGCAGAAAAAAAAAAAAGGAAAAACAATATAAACCCTTTTTTGTGTCTTCTGCAGGAGATCATCAACTTTAACTGTCGCAAACTAGTTGCCTCCATGCCCCTGTTCGCCAATGCTGATCCCAACTTTGTCACCTCCATGCTGACCAAACTGCGCTTTGAAGTCTTCCAGCCAGGCGACTACATCATCAGAGAAGGAACCATCGGCAAGAAGATGTACTTCATCCAGCACGGCGTCGTCAGTGTCCTGACCAAGAACAGCAAAGACACCAAGCTGTCTGATGGCTCTTATTTTGGAGGTAAAGTCTGCACACACCCTGCTGGCTGTACTGCATGCTAATATATCCTGTAGTGGACAGTGGGTCAGTTTGAATGCATGTAAAGGAGTGGTGATTGTATGATTTGTTTTGATTTATTTGGCTCGGGCACTCGGCAGATTAACTTCCCTGACTATTACAGCTGGGAAAAATCGTCCACATCATCTCCTTAAAAGCGCTCGGGACTAAGAGGGGCAAAGCTTTACGATCTTTGATTCCATCTGTGGGGTTTTCCCCTTTTTGTTAACACCATATTTAAAGCTGAAATCCAGAATTTTCCTCTTGGTTATGTTGTCTCAACCTGTTGTTGTCTGTTCCATCTGTGCGGCAAAGTGAAATGTCATCATTAAATGTCAGCTAGGACGCATAAACCTCTAATTCTGTTTTGCTTTTTCAGGCAAAAATATTAAGCAAGGAACATTTGTGGATACCAAAATATAGAGAAAATTTGTAGCTGCAGTGTTCCATACTCAAGCGTTTATTTGAAGTAAAAGAAGGGTATGTCAATCATGGCAAAATATTTTACTACAGCTAAAAACACACAGAAATGTTCAAATAATAAACTAGGACAGAAAACGTCTAAAACCAACACGAGATGAAAAGAAATCCCATGGTGTAAAGTGTAAAAAATACAAGAAAGTGATAGAAAGGATAGGGAAGAAAGAGGGGGTGTGTGTGTGTGTGTGTGTGTGTGTGTGTCTGTCTGTATCCTCAATATGTCTGTCCTGAAAATATGTCTCCTTTTTTTCTTTTTTAATGGCGCATTATTTTATTTTTCTGATCTGGCACGACAGATGAGGTCAGAACAAACTGTAAGCTGCAGAAATTGCATTAAGTGCTCCATCTGTGGGGTTCAGAGGCATCAGCCTTTTCATGCTTTATCATCTCACAGTAATAATACTATTTTTGACTTTTCTTTTGTGAATGGATCTAAAAAGATATGAATGTTGCAGTGTATCACACAACTTGTGTAAGGAGGGGGAACTCATTATATAACACTTAATAGCAATGCCTTGTTTTTAATCCTTGGTGTTAATACCTGTCTTGCACTCTGCAGGAAGTCTTTTAAAGAGGTGGAACAAATAATTAAAGTTTCTTTCTTCACTTTCCCTGCAGAGATCTGCCTGCTGACCCGAGGCAGGAGGACTGCCAGCGTGCGAGCAGATAACTACTGTCGGCTGTACTCTCTGTCAGTAGACCACTTCAATGAGGTGCTGGAGGAGTATCCCATGATGAGGAGGGCATTTGAGACTGTGGCCCTCGACCGCCTGGACCGCATAGGTGAGTCCTTTATCAAGAGATAAAACCAGTTTACAGGCACACATTTCATATTTTACAGTTAATTATTATTAAGTATTTATATGCTAATTGTTTTTGACTGTTCTTCAAATGGTACATTCATTGGAGCTCTTTGTCAAATAATTCAGCTTATCATTACTGTCACATTATCAGAGCATCTATGATCTTAACCTTTAGCATTTTTTTCAGACTTGGCTAAACAAGTTAATCTTGTATGAACACAAAACAGTTTATTTACCCTCACTAGCCCCTTTATTATGTACACTTTGCTGGTACCAGGTTGCCTTCAGGGCTGCCATAATTCTTTATGGCACAGATTCAATGAGGTGCTGGAAACATTCCTCAGAGATTTTGGTCCATATTGACATGACAGCATCACACAGTTGCTGCAGATTTGTCAGCTGCACATCCGTGATGTGAATCTCCCGTTCCACCACATCCCAAATGTGCTCTATTGGATGCTGAGTTGGTACTAAGGGGCCCAAAGTATGCTAAGAAAATATTCACCCACATCATTACACTACCAACAGCCTGAACCGTTGAAACAAGGCAGAATGGATCCATGCTTTCATGTTGTTTATGCCATTTCTGACCCTACCATCTAAATGTTGCAGTAGAAATTGAGAGTCATCAGACCAGACAACATTTTCCAGTCTTCTATTGTCCAGTTTTGGTGAACTGTAGCCTGGTCCACTGAAAATCCCAGTAGATCAGCAGTTTCTGAAACACTCAGACCAGCCCGTCTGGCACCAACAAGCATGCCACGTTCAAAGTCACTTAAATCACCTTTCTTCCCCATTCTGATGCTCAGTTTGAACTTCAGCCAATGCATAAATGCAGTGAGCTGCTGCCATGTGATTGGCTGATAAGATTTTTGCGTTAATGAGCATCTAATCTGGTGTACCTAATAAAGTGGCTGGTAAACGTATATTCCAACAAATTTATGAAAGGACTCCACTGGGAGTGGAGCTGAGAATTTATTTACCAAATAAATGCAGTTATAAATGTAAAAACTCAACTCAAATATACAATATTTTTGTGCACTCTGCAGTTGGATTGGAGGGTAAAAGAGACTGACAGTCTAAAGGGTGGCATTTTTGTAACTTTCTGATTGCTCCCTGTATAATATGGATGTACAGTATAATCAGAGAAGGTAGGTTTGGTGGTTCAAGGTAAAAGTAGATCTGGAAATTTATAATTCAACAGTAAATAAGCAACTGAAATGTAGTGTTTTCTGGAAGAGTGATACTGGATTTTGAGGCCCGATGCTGATACTGACTTTTTTCTTCCAATATCAATATAGCAGCTGATATCTTTGCATACTGTTTATTCATACAGGAATAAACAGTATGGAAAAGAAATATATACAGTGCAATGAAAACATGTTAAAATATTTGAACATGTTTTCATTGTACTGTAGGTGGTCGGAGATACATTGTTTGCTGAATACATATGAATGAATACAATGCTAAATACATTTTTGAGTTACGCTATCATATTTGATTCTTCTAGTTCAGAGTGTGTGGTGCTGATGAATTGTGATATATTGGCGTGTCATTTGTGAAAAAAGGTGAAAATGTATCATGGCCTTATTTCTCTTTTCTTAACAGGGAAGAGGAACTCTGTTCTTCAGCACAAAGTTCAGCATCACCAAAGTTCTGGCACACTAAACCTTCATGAGAGTGAGATCATCCAAAGAATAGTGCAACATGACCGCGACATGGCCCAGTGCACTCAGCTAAACCAAACCAGCACCGCACAGAGTTTAAACCGTCCACCTGCTCCTCCGTCACCCACCCCGGTCATCTGGGCCCCACTGGTTCAGGCCCCGCTCCAGGCTGCGGCTGCCACCACCCCGCTGGCTATGGCCTTGGCCCACCACTCCCAGCTGCCTCCTATCCTGTTCCACCATCCTCTGGCACCACACCCTGGCTCTGTGAAGGAGCCCTCCAGCCATTCAAAGAGAGTTCATGTTGGAGCAAGCACCTCCAGTAGCTGTGGTTCAGGGCCCAGTTCTCCTGCTAGCTCTGCCAACCTCAGATCTGAGGTTGAAACAGCCACACTTGCATTCCCCAGGACACAGCAACTCTCCACTGGGCCTTTGTCATCCACAGTGACATCACAACCCATCTTCACCAGCAGCCTGCAGCCCCTCACCCCTCTCCTCACACACCAGCCTCTGCCTCATCCTCCTCACTCTGGCATGGCATCAGTTTTTCCCATCAGCCAGGCCACCGTCTCCTACACCTGCTCTGCTCAGCTCCACTCCCAGCCCTTTCATGGTGCTTTGACCACCCCACCACGACCACTAGGTTTACTCCAACAGGGGGCGCCAGGGAGGCTAGCAGGGAGATTCCCAGCCCCCTCGGCCTCCACGTTAACCCCTCTGATTTCAAGCTCAGTTGGCCCCTTACTGAGCCAATTGCAGCAAACCTCTCACATCACCACACAGCAGATGGGGTCCAGTAATGACAGAGCAGGCAGGAGATCCAGTGGCCTGAACCTCCCACATTTTCCCTTCATCACCAACACCCAGTCCTCTGCTGGATTTAATCAGCCGGTGTCTGCAGTTGGAACCGGGGCTGCAGCCTCTCTGGCCCACCACAGCCTGGCAGGACTCCAGTCTGTTTTCCTCCCGCAGGTTCTCCCAGAGCACTCAGCCCTCGCCTCCCTGGCCCAGTATGGCTCTGCTGAGGCCTCACCTTGCTACACGCCTCCTGTACACAGTCCCAGCATCCAGAGCCCTGTGAGGGGAAGGACAGTTTGCTACAGTGAGCTCCCCAGCACCACGGACTCTCACAGCCCTCTAACCCTTCAGACCTCATGCCCTTCCAGGGTGGCCTGTACCCTCAAAGAGAGGGCGGAGTCCTCGGTGGATCTCTTTACCCAGGAAATAAAGACTATCTCAGGCTCTCACAGCTCTATACACCAGGAAAGGCCTTTGGCCATAAGCGGCTCCTCTGAGGGCGTAGCAGGGCCGCCCAGCCCCTTCTCCTCGCCCATGGCTGTCAGTAAACCCTACACCCCGATCCCGGGTCAAGCCACTCCTGTCAGTCGGACACATTCAGGGCCTGAGCCTCAGCACCAGTCCGTTGGTTTTCACTCTCCTCCCACTAGATCCCCTGCTAAAACGTTTGAGAAGGAACACAAACAGTCCAAACTTCCGTCCAACTTGTGAGATTCAGACACACCCTCCTTTAATGCCTGAACAAAAGGGAGATCATCTGCACTTGGCATCGTTTTAACCACTATGTCAAATTTTTAAGTAGGAGGGTGTGCTATTCTAATCAGATTGGAATCAGTGGTTTCATTTTTAATCAGAGTGAATGGATCGAGGATGATAATGGACAATGACAGATATTTTTTCTACAGGATATTGTGTCTTTGAAAATGGTAATAAAATCCAAAACGTATTGATGGGTATATGTAACACCTCATGAAAATATCAATCATTCTATGTATTATATTCTAACTGCACTCTGTGATTTATATTTGTTTAAAACCCCATCATCCAGGCAATTTTATGTAACCTTTTAGCTACACCTGTTTAGTTAGAATATTGTCCAAAACTGTATTCAGTTATGATTGAAACCAAAAATTGCTGTCCTTTGTTCATATCCTTTCCCACTGCTGAGAGTGTCACACGAATGCAGGGTCACTCCTTAAGAGATGTGAGGAGAGACAGACTGTGCACTTTGCTCGTTTCAGTAATAACCTGAAGGTTTGATGATGGCACGTCTTCCAAGATAGCTTTCCAGCAATATTGCACACCCAAATGGGTCACACAAATCAGATAATATTAAAAATCTAAGTAATGAATGTAATGAAACGTTTGAGCAGGAGGAGTGGGGTTCATTTTGAATGTGTTAAACATGATGGTGATGATGGTTTTCACAGCAGATGCCAATTTATTTCATTCTGGCAATAACTTTGGTACAGAACACCCAGCTGAGCCGAGGTTTGTGTGCCATTAGCATAGTATGCAATAATCTGTGCTGTGTTTTTTTTTTTTTTTTTTTACTGGTATGCAAAGGGTACTGTGAATCGAAGCATTTGTGTCAATGAGTGAGATTCTGATTTTAGTTCAGACTCATTAAAACAGGGGAACTGAATTAAAAAAAATAAAAAATAAAGCAATTGTTGATAATCAAACATCCTGAAACCAGCGATGCACTAAGATTGCTCTGAATGTTTCTTGCACCAGTCAAAGGGCTAAAAGCAGTTACCTGGACTCATGATCAACAAGAAACCCTGATGGGTCATATTGCTGCATATTTACCTCTTTCATTGTATAATATTTGATTGTAAAATTTGACATCTGTTGTTGAACAATTGCTGCTTTGTGATGCTATGCTGAATTGATAACATGTATATCACTGACTGCTTTTTAAAACCAGACTCTTAAATCCTTCTACTTGTTAATAAGTTCATGTGTTTAGATGATACGTCTATCTTCGTGGACCTGCAGCCGGTGACAAACTGTGAGCCGCTAGCCGGTCAGCAGGTCAGACCATCGGAGGATCCTGTCCAGTGGCTTTAGCTGCCTGGTTGCTGAACCTGAGCTTTGTCATGACTCTAAATTCCCCAAGAAAGAGATACCATCAGACACTAGCCAGCCACTGCCAATGGGTTCGATCAATCCTTCATTACTATTCTCCTCCAACCACCTGCCACAGGCATCTGCTTAGAGGTTATTTTGAGTGCATTCAACTTAAAGGTGTGTGTGTGTAGGAGGTGTCAGTCGTTCATCCATTAGTATATTTATTTATCATTTTGCTGCCTTTTAGCCATCAAATTTGATTGTTTCATCACCTGTATGTTACACTCATTTTATTTAAGCCACCAAATTCAATGCAATAAAATAACATATGGTTAATTATGCTCGTCCTAACTGTTGATTTCTTTTCAAAAGCAGAGCGTGGCAAAGAAGGAGAATCTGATAATAAATGGGGAAGTTTTAGACTTTAAGCCGGATTAGAAATTGAGAACTGAATGGTGGTGTTTAGTGCCAACGATGAAAATAGCCAGGATTATAATCTGCCAGATACTCGATACAAAGAAAATTATCTGCCACGTTCATAGGAGTGATAACTGCTGGATTATTGAGTAAACTGATTTTAAATTCTTTGATCCAAAGCAGACAAAACTCACAGGTCACCCAGGACAATGGGTGACAGACCTGATGTTCCATGTCCTCGGATAACTCCACTCGATGAGCTCGTTTTTGCAGATTGCTTTATTATATAACAATCTACTTAATTTTTCCTCTCCTGTATTGCAGCTTTTACCCAACTCTAAATTTATAAATATTTCCCTTTATGTCAGCACCTCACAATTTTCAGGGATTAAAAATCATGAAATACAAGTCACTGGAGGTTTCTGGATATCTGATTTCACCGGGGTGACCCATAAAGATTAGTATTAATTTAATTTTTAAAAAAAATCACAACTAAATGCACAAAATATGTAATGGGTAATTATTTTTCTGCTTCTTTTGTCTGTTATAGTTTCAAATATTTCATTCTAGCAGCTTTTCTTTCAGAATGTACAGAGCAGCTGTCTGTTCATTCTTGCGAGTACTAAAGCCAATTAATTCTAATTTCATCCATTTTTATTGTTAGTATTTACAACAGAATAAAAAAATAGGACATTTTTCATGAATTCAGAGATAATTTCTGTTTTTTAATTAGAGGATAAATTCCTTTATTTCTTAAAGTGTAAGCCCAGTGAGCTGTGCTGATGGGTTTCTTTGATTTACTACATCAGCACTTCTTTATAATGTGGAAAAACTGAGACTTATTGTTGAAATTGCACTTTTCTTCTTAGACATGTAAGGGACTAAATGTGTAGTTAAACTTCTTTACACTTAAAGTGAGGGGAACAAGTTGGAGGCGTTTTTTTTATTTTTTATTATTATTACACAGTACTTTTACTGCTCCAGCTCACTTAAGATGAAATTGGGCTGTATGCGACCCATGACGTAAAGAGTTTGATGCCTCTGCACTAATCTTTTTCCTTAAGAAAAAAAAAAAGCAGGCATTTTTGAAACATAAATGTCAATGGAAATGAGAAATAAGTACGGACTGAGACTTTAAAAGACAAACAAAACACTTCTTGAAATAAAACTGCTGCAATTAATTAAAATCTACCTGTAGTAAACTTGCTATTGTGTAAACAGCAACATGAGTTCACTTTCTATTGCTACATTTAATACTGCAGGTAGGGGTTTTAGATTCTTGTGTGAGTCTTTGTCTTGCATTCGTTGTCCTTGGATTTCTGCAGCCCTGACCTGCTCCATAGAGTCTTGTGATTCAACAGTAATCTTAACTGGCAACTTTTACAGCTTCCATGCATTTTCTTCCGCTTATCCTATTCAGGGTCGCGGGTGGGGGCTGGAGCCTATCCCAGCTGCCATAGGGCAAGAGGCAGGGTACACCCTGGACAGGTCACCAGCCTGTCGCAGGGCTAACACAGAGAGACAGACAACCATTCACGCTCATATTCACACCTACGGCCAATTTAGAATTACCAATTAACCTAATCCCACTAACTGCATGTCTTTGGACTGTGGGAGGAAGCCGGAGTCCCCGGAGAGAACCCACGCAGACACGGGGAGAACATGCAAACTCCACAGAAAAAGGCCCCGGCTAGATGGTGGATTCAAACTCAGGACCTTCTTGCTGCGAGGCAACAGTGCTAA
>VUQI01056595.1:0-15304 GCA_015106735.1 Paratilapia polleni
AGCATTTGGAAGTACTACTGTGTCAAAAGAAATCAAACTGAATACTGCAATGATGAAAGGGACTTGACACAATGTTTGGGAACAGTCCTGACACTTACTGTATGATTTAAAAACAACTGATATTTGTTTCAAGTCTCATATTAAAACTAATACTTACAGCAATCTTTAAATTGAAAATGGTCCTGAGATGTGCTTTAGCATTAAATAATTAGTAGCTTGCACTAACACAGCTGGTATTGTGATTTTACAAAAGGACTATTTTAGGAGAGAGAGAGGGCTCTAGCTGTAAATTGAGTTAACATAGTGGTCACTGTGTTCTGATTTACCAGCACCTTATAATCAGCATTGTGCTACTGGTCTACAGGTCCTGTGTCTGCAGGGAGATATCACCCACTGTCCACTCAGGAAGTTCCCGGCTCTTTGAAGATTGACACTTTTCTAACAGTGCCTATAGTTTTCACAAAGACAGGAAGTCCGTCGTAGGTGTGAGGTGGGAGACAGCATCCTCATCCTCATCTCCACACATGTACATGGAAAGCTTTCTCTCTCTCTCTCTCTCTCTCTCTCTCTCTCACACACACACACACAGCCTTTTGACTGTGTGTGAGAGAGAGAGTGCATATTCTACCTCTCGGCAGCTCACAGGCGGCTGTGGCTCAGGAGGTAGAGCAAGTTGTCTACTAATCGGAAGGTCAGTGGTTCGATCCCTGGCTCCCCTAGTCTGCATGCCGAAGTATCCTTGGGCAAGATACTGAACCCCACATTGCCCCCGATGCATTCATGTGAGTGTGTGTGAATGTTAGATAGATTGCACTTGCAGTATAGAGGGAAGTGCTTGCATGAATGTGTGTGAATGGGTGAATGAGGCATGTTGTATAAAGCGCTTTGAGTACTCAAGTAGAGTAGAAAAGCACTGTATAAGAATCAGTCCATTTACACACACACACAGAAAACTCAATTAAAAAAATAAAAACACTTGTTTGGTTTTTGACTAGATTAAACCTGTTTTGAGATTATTATTATTATTAAATTATCAGTCAAATAAAATTCATCACAAAATATCATAGATGTTCCATGTTTCTTGCATCATTAAGAGGTGTATTTTAATGCAACAGTTTATTAACCCTTTAAAGAGGTAGCTTGAAAACTCACAAAGTAGGACTTGAATTGGTCTAACAAATCTAGTAGGGGAAAAAAGGTTTAAGCACATTTCTCAAATAAAGAGGATTTTATCAGTGGTTCTACATTAAACAGAAATAATAAATAAAACCACACACACACACACACACACACATACATGCACAGTAGATCTACAAATTATGGGTAGGGACTCTTCTCAGTCATAGAGGAAGGTACACTTCATCTTGTTATTAGAATAAAGTTCAAAAACATGCATTAGGGTGCACGCTCTGCATATTCGGTCTCTAACTTAGCACTTTGACTTTGCCTGTAGTTAGTGAAACTGCTCTAAAAACTTGATAAGCCCATGTGTGACAGTCAAAAGTTTATTGCATGTGCCTACATAAATTCCTTTGGATTTTAAATTAACAGTCAAATAAAATTCATCACAAAATATAGATGTTCCAAGTTTCTTGCACCATTAAGATGTGATTTTAAATGCAACAGTTTATTCACTTTTTAAAGAGGTAGCTTGAAAACTCAGCAAGTAGGGACAAAGCAGTTTAAGCACATTTGTCAAATCATCTACACTCCATAAATAAAAGATGCTTTGCATTAAAAACAAATTGGTAAAACACACAGTTCAAAAGCATACATTAGGGTGCAGCAGAGATAGGCACTTTAATAAGATCTTTATGTTTGATTTTAAATCAACTGTGGTGGTGTACATAGGGAAAATTACAAAAATTGTGTCATTGTCCAAATACTTATGGACCTGACTGTAGCAAGTACTGCCACAAGAATATTCATCATGATTCAGGAAAACATTCACAGCTGTAATCTCGGCCATGCCCATCCTTCAATGTGATGGAATGTATTTTTATGACCTGTGCACTGAAAGTGATATGTCATCACATTAATGGAAAGGTGTGTGTGTCTGAAAGGGGCTTAAGACTAGAAAAGTGTTATATAAACACCAGCCCATTTAAGAACAATTAAAACAAATCAAAGAATATAAAAGTTAGAGTACTGGTTTTGAACAAAAAGCATTGACAGTTTTATTACACTTTTGAAAGTAAATAAAAGGTAGACACTGTAATAAAGTTTACACGGTATTTCTTTTACATAACTAAATTAATCTCTATTTTCTTGCCTAGGTAAATACGTAGGTTGTATGTGAGGCAGGTTTGCCTTTACATCAAATCAGTAGAATCAGTAAGTGGAAGAGATATGATTCATTTCTGAACCAGCCTCTAATCCCTGCCCATTCTTTACCTGAATGAATAAAACCCTTTACATGAAAGACTACATCATCATTTATGTAATCAAGACTGTTCCAGAGACTCCAGAGCAGTTTTCACCATGGTGCAACTGAGATGGCTGTGGACCCATACACTGTGCCTAGTGACCATTACAGGTGAGAACTAGTCAAACATTAATAACTGCTGGCAAAAATGAAATGACTTTATGACTTAGCCCTGTAGCTCCTGATATTTCTAAATATCTGCAGCTCGTCAAGTAAGTTAGGTGTTTGTATTTTAGCTTGTTTACATGCACAAACACTGGTACAGTATTTGGTGGTTTATTGAAAGTGGTGTGAAGCAGCATTTGAATTGTATCGTTTTAAGCAGTTTAACAGTCTCACCTTAATGTCCATTTAGTGACTGTTTTATTTTATTTTTTTATTTTTTACATTATTATATAATGTTCCTCAGTTGAGCTCTCCACTTGTCATGGAATTGCAGATGTTCACATTTTCTTTCCTCTGAAGAAAGAAAATGTGAACATATGGCTTGTACTGTAGTGTAAAAAAAAAAAAAAAGAACCGCTATTAAGACAAGAAAAGTGCTATATAAATACCAGTGACTTTACCATTTATTGTAAAGACATTTAATTGCTGCCATAAGCAATATTTCTAGATCATGTTTTTTTTTTTTTTTTTTTAGACATTTAATGAGTCCTCTCTAGTATTACACTCAGCATTGCCACCTTGGGTCCTTTTTTGAAATTTTGGTGGAATGTATCATAATTACCTTAAACACCTTCTCTCAAAGTTTTCTTAATTTAGGGCATTACCAAAATATGAGTGTGGTTGCCAGTTTGTCTACTATAGTTTATGCAATATTTGTTTTGATTGTGCTGGTCCCATTTTAGAGACCCTTTCTTCCATTTTTAAATTACCTTCCATGTTAATTTTCTACATGTTGGTTATGAGATGTGCTCCAGTGCCTGTTTGTTCTTTCTTTCTGTCCTGTGGTATATCTGTATTTATTTCAGTTTCCTCATCTTGTTTTTATCTGTAGCGTGTTATTTGTACACTAAAATATTTGATAAAGATGACAGATATATTTCTTTGGCTTTTTTTTTTAATTCCCTCATTTAATTTAATTCCCTCATTTAATTCCCTTGTGTAATTTTATCCAACTAACTCTTCCGTTGGTGAGGGCTCCAGGACTTCTTCTTCTTTCTTCTTCTTTCTTTCTTTCTTTTTTTTTTTTAAGAACTTACTTAGCTGTCATACTCCATTCCATTTACATTATTGTTAATGAAAACTGATCATATTATTGGGCTAACATGTGGAAGTAAAGGCTGAGACACACTGCATTGGCCCGCCTGCTTTTAAGAATCAATTTTTGAAAACATCTCCGATATTCAAAGACAATAAATGTTATGCAGATTGCCATGTCCAGACAAATTACATTAAAAACATTAAAACATTAAAACTTAGTTACATTCAGATGCATGATTCTCTCTCAGCCCAACTTGCAGGTCTTTTGAGAGTCCGTCCTCTTCCCTTGTATGATCTTCTCATTAGAGAGCAACTTAGCTCAACAGTACAGAGGGCCTTCTTTTTGCCCATTGAGATTACCAACAGAGTCTTCACCACTGCACTGCTCAATCCAGCTACTCAAGAATTTCAGACCATGTATAAAGAAATCAGTGACTTGGTAAGTTTCTTAACCCCCTTTCAATGGACTTATATGAAGAAATATGATTTTATGATGAAGGCACAACTTGATAAGGCACGAGTAGCTTTGTTCTGTTGACTTTTGTCTGCAGTTTGTATACATATGCTTCATAGTCACTCCACAAACAATAAAAAGAGTGCTTTCTTTCTTTCTTTCACTTTTTTTTGTTTTAAAGCTTGAAGGCATCTATGACTGTAGAAACCACACTGCATGTCCAACAAACAGCTTCTATGGAGGTGTTGTGGCTATGACATTCAGGTACCATCAATATTATTGATCTCTAAATCATGGAGGCATTTTGTCTGTTTGCCTTATTTGATTCCGTATATTTGGCCATCATTAATATGCCAGATGAAACTGACAGTGCAGACTTGCTGACGTTTTATTAGTTAAAAGGTTGTCTAAAACCATAGAGGGACTTTTAATCAATAAGACGATATGTTTTGACTACACAAATAAAACACTGTAGTTTAGACAGTACTTTTTATAGCTTAATGTGTACAATCAGGTCTATATTACTGATTTTATTAGGATATGTTAATGCACTGACCCTCTCACAAGTTAAGTGTTTATATCAAGCTGCTGCACTATTTCAGTATTTCTTATGCAGCTATTTTTCAGTATATATTATTTCAGTACATTTATATTTTTCTTTAAATGAATAAAAATTGAAATATCTTGAAAAAAATTCATTTTTTTGTAATTTAATTTAAAAAATGTAAACTTTCTTATTCTGTATTAATTACACATACAGTGAAATATTTCAAGCCTTGTTTTATCTGAATGTTGATGATTTTGAACTGTGTACTGCCTGAATAGTAACTTACTCAAACTCAAAATGAAACATTCTTATAATTTCAAATACTTGATTTCTGATTTTCATGAGCTATAAGCCATAATCATCAAAATTAAAACAAAAAAGAGGCTTGAAATATTTCACTTAAAATGTAATGCATATAGGTTATATGAAAGTTTACCTTTTTGAATTAAATTATGAAAAAATAACTTGATATTGACGTTCTAGGTTTCTTTAAAGCAAAATCTATGTATCTATGTATTGTAACTATAATATGTTTTCCCCTGTGCATATAATATTCTTTTTGTTTTCAGCTCTGGTCCACTAATTGCAAATGCAACCGTAGTCTTCAATACACTTTCAATTAATCCATCCATTGTCTGGGTATACTTCCAAATGAATGCCCCAAAAGTTGAAAATCAAACTCTCCAACTTAATATGACCTACACAACCTGTAAGACTTCACTTTGTTCATATCGTTCCAGTTGTTCCTCTTTAGTCATGTATATGTGATATCTTGAAGCAATGTTCTACATTTGCAGTTTTTCCTTTTTTTTTGTCCGCAGTTGACAAAGTAACAGAAACTGCTGTGTCCAGGATTACAACAACTACAGCAACTACACCCACTGCTACTACAACAAGACTTAGTAAAACTACTACAGTTGGACCCACAACTACAGCTGCAACATTACCTACAACAACAACAACAGCAACAGCATTACCTACTACTACAACTACAATAGTACCTACTATATTTACAACAGCACCTACTGCAAGAACACCTACTACAACAATCATAACAACCACTACTACAATAACAGCAACAATGACTACCACCACAACACCTGCTACAAGAACCACAGCTGAAACAACCACTCATAAAACTCTAACAATCCCTACTACAACTACAAGATTACCTATAACATCACCAACACCACCAACAACAACAGTACCTACTACTACAACTACAACAGTACCTACTACAACTACAACACTGCCTACTACAAGAACACCTACTACAACAACCACAACAACATCTACTACAATTCAAACAGTACCTACAGTGACAACTGCAACAACTACTTCAACTATATCTCCCACTACTAGAACACCAATAGAAAAACATACAGCAAGTATTACAAGTGGCACAACATCCACAATTACAAACACAGCTACCAAAATAAAAACACCTACAACTACCACAGTACTCACAAGTAATGCACCTACATTTACTACTGCGATCAGAGTTCCCGTAACAGCAGTGTCAAGCAAAACAGTAACCTCTTCTGATGACACTATATCAGTTTCAGCCACCCAGATAAATAATGGAAGCCGTGATGACAATCACACAACAGATGGAGGAGAAAATCCCACAAGAATTCCAGAAGTGAACAACACTACAACAGAGAATCCATATGACAGACATACAGATTCTCACAGTGTTTCAACAGAAAATCCCAGTCACTCCCTGACATCAGGTGGCGGTGACACTGATGGGAGCAGGGGCTGGGTACCTGGATTAGTTATTGCCCTTTTAGTGTTCACTGCTGCCATCTTGTTACTACTCATACTCATCCTCATCATGATGGTGAGTTGTCAGGTTTGTTACAATGAACTTGTTTCTTTCTTTTTTATTGTCCAACTCTACATCATGTATAGCTGGACAATAACTTCTCATTTTGATATTAATACCTGTCAGAATATTGTACAGTACATTTAAAGTGAAAACTTACAACTTGCAAACAAAGTTCACAGTAATGCAGCTTTTACTCAAACACGGAGGATGCACACTCTGCATACCACCACAGTGGACTTTATATCAAACAATCAAGATGTGATTGAAGTGCAGATTTTCAGCTTTAATTCAAGCAGTTAACAAAAGTATTGCATTAACTGGAACTGAAACATTAACTGGGACATTAAGATTAACAGGAATTATAGACATTTTTATACTTAGCCCACATTTTCAGAGGATCAAAAGTAATTGGGCAAACTAACGTAATTTTAAAGAGGATTGTTATTAATGCTTGGATAAAAATCAAGAAAAAGTCAAGAATATCCTTTTCTTTCTCTATCTTTCTCTTGAGAAACTCTTGGGTTGCTTTTGCAGTATGTTTTGGGTCACTATCCATTTGCCCTGTGAAGCACTGTTGAAGCAGTTTTGCAGCATTTGGCTGAATCTGAGCTGAGTATAGCCCTGTACACTTCAGAATTAATCTTACTACTTCTATCAGACAAATGATGTGTGTGCTTTAGATCACAAGAGGTTCCTTTCCTTCTTTCCTCCATACTTTGCTCTTTCCATTATTCTGGTACAGGTTAATCTTGGTTTAAACTGTCCGGATAATTTCTTTTCCAGAAAAAGGCAGGCTTGTTTAGATGTTTTCTGGCAAAGTCTAATCCTGTCTACTGTTCTTGAGTGTAATCAGTGGTTTGCACCTTGTTGTAAACCCTCTGTATTTCCATTCATGAAGGCATCTCTTGATTGTAGACTCTGACAACACCTACCTCCTTTAGAGTGTTCTTGACTTGGCTACGGTTTGTGAAGGGGTACATGTTGTGTTGCAAAGAAGAATTTGCAATCAACCACTGTAGTTGTCTTCCTTGGTCTTCCAGGTCTTTTGGTGTTGCTGAGCTGGCCAGTGTATTCATTCTTTTCAAGAATGTACCACATTGTTGATTTGTCCACTCCTAGTTGTTGCTATCTCTCTGATAGATTTATTTTGGTTTTTCAGCCTAATTATGGCCTCCTTCATTTGCATCAGCATCTCTGTGGACCTCATATTGAGATTTCCTGTGAACAGCTGCCAAATGCAAATGCAATACTCTAAATCAATTCCAGATTTTTAATCAGCTTCATTTCTCATGAAATAATGAACAGACCGCAACTCAAGTCAAGTAAAGTGTCTAAACCTAACCAATTAGTTTTTGGTACCTACACCTAACCAGAGAGTAAAAGCAAAAATAAAAACAAATGAAAAGAAGTCACAGCAAGTGGAAAAAGTGAAACAGAGTTACCAAATGTCCTAGTAGCATATATGCTCTTTAGGTTATCTCTTGGTGTTCAGTATCATTGTAGCCAATGCATCAAGGCACGGACACCAAAGTACACCTTGTTTTAAGACACCAGCAGCCTCTGACAGAACAGCAATATTTGACACCCTGGAGTTAAGCTAACACCTGTGGGAGTTTTTGGACCAAAATTTTAGAGAGTGCGCTCCACCAACACCATCAGAACACCAAGTCAGGGAATGGTTTTTGGATAAATAATGTCCCAACCCTCCAGCAGAATTTAAGAGATTTGGAGAATTCAATTCAATTCAATTCAATTCAATTTTATTTATATAGCGCCAAATCACAACAACAGTTGCCTTAAGGCGCTTTATATTTTAGGGTAGAGACCCTACAATATTAGACAGAAAACCCCAACAATCAGACGACCCCCTATGAGCAAGCACTTGGCAACAGTGGGAAGGAAAAACTCCCTTTTAACAGGAAGAAACCTCCGGCAGAACCAGGCTCAGGGAGGGGCAGCCATCTGCCGCGACGGGTTGGGGGTGAGGAGAAACGGAAGAGAGCAGAGGGAGACAGGACAAAAAGGCACACCTATGGGAGAGAGACAGGGTTAATAATAGCTAATGAAGAAGTACCATACAGCTATAGTAAAAACTATGCAGTCTTTATATGCTGCTTATGTATCCCCACTTTATTTTGCAAACGTTTGTTTAGTTAATAGCCTGATGGGATGTTTGAATGTTGTTCTTTTGTGTTTTTCAACAGGGGGACACACCCAGAAATAACAGAATGGGTTTCTATGCAGTAAATCCTTGAGAATCCTGATGAATTTGAGACATCAGTCAACGAGTAGCCTACTGCAATCATTCAAGAAGCATTTGGATGTCACAGACTGCACAAAAACACCCCATTAAAACATTTTCAAAGTTGAAATAACAAAAGCTTCACAATGAATTTAACAGATAGTTAAAAATTGTAAGCAATGTTGAGAGACTTTTAAAAACACTCTTGGCAAGAAATAGTGACATGGTTCTGATGTGATTTTTTTGTCTTTTCTTTTTTCTTTTGACCATGCTCTTTAGCTGGATAAATAAATAAATACACATATAAATAAATAAACATACCTTTGAATATACACACATATATATATATATATACACGTCTTGAACTTTTCCACATTTTATCATGTTACAACCACAAACTTAAATTTATTTTTGGGGGGATTTTATGTGATAGACCAACATAAAGTAGCACATAATTATGAAGTGGAAGGAAAATGATACATGGTGTTCAAACCTTTTTGCAAATAAAAATCTGAAAAGTGTGGCATTAGTATTCAGTCCCTCGAGTCTATTATACTTTGTCGAACCACCTTTCGCTGCAATTACAGCTGCAAGTCTTTTGGTGTATGTCTCTACCAGCTTTGCACATTGAGAGACTGCAATTTTTGCCCATTCTTCTTTGCAAAATACCTGCAGTTCAGTCAGATTGGACAGAGAGTGTCTGTGAACAGCAATTTTCAAGTCTTGCCACAGATTCTCAATAGGATTTAGGTCTGGACTTTGACTGGGCCATTCTAACACATGAATATGCTTTGATATAAACCATTCCTTTGTAGCTCAGGCTGTATGTTTAGGGTCGTTGTCCTGCTGGAAGGTGAATCTCCACCCCAGTCTCAAGTCTTTTGGAGCCTCTAACAGGTTTTCTTCCAGGATTGCCCTGTATTTAGCTCCATCCATCTTCCCATCAACTCTGACCAGCTTCCCTGTCCCTGCTGAAGAAAAGCCCACAGCATGATGCTGCCTCCACTGTGGCGGCTGTGGCTCAGGAGGTAGAGCGAGTCGTCTACTAATCAAAAGGTCAGTGGTTTAATCCCTGCCTCCCCTAGTCTGCATGCCAAAGTATCCTTGAGCAAGATACTGAACCCCATGTTGCCCCTGATGCATTCTTTGGAGTGTGAGTGTGTGTGTGAATGTTAGTAAGCACTTAAGTGCAGATAAAAGTGCTGTATGAATGGGTATGTGAATGTGGCATGTAGTTAAAGCACTTTGAGTAGAAATACTGAGTAGAAAAGCGCTATATAAGTACCAGTCCATTTACCATGTTTCACGGTGGGAATGGTGTGTTCAGGTTGATATGCAGTGTTGACCAGAGTCTGACCAGAGCACCTTCTTCCACATGTTTGCTGTGTCCCCTACATGGGACTTCCTATGGCTTTCTTCTTGCCACTCTTCCATCAAAGCCAGATTTGTGGAGAGCACAACTAATAGTTGTCCTGTAGACAGATTCTTCCACCTGAGCTGTGGATCTCTGCAGCTCCTCCAGAGTTACTATGGGCCTCTTGGCTGCTTCTCTGATTAATGCTCTCCTTACCCGACCTAACAGTTTAGGTGAACGGCCATCTTTTGGTAGGTTTGCAGTTGTGCCATACTCTTTCCATTTTCGGACAATGGATTGAACAGTGCTCCGTGAGATGTTCAAAGCTTGGGATATGTGTTTATAACCTAACCCTGCTTTAAACGTCTCCACAACTACATCCCTGACCTGTCAGGTGTGTTCCTTTGTCTTCATGATGCTGTTTGTTCACTAATTCGATTCAATTCAATTCAAGTTTATTTATATAGTGCCAAATCACAACAACAGTCACCTCAAGGCGCTTTGTATTTTAGGGTAAAGACCCTACAATATAGACAGAAAAACCCCAACAGTCAGACGACCCCCTGTGAGCAAGCACTTGGCAGCAGTGGGAAGGAAAATCTCCCTTTTAACAGGAAGAAACCTCCGGCAGAACCAGGCTCAGGGAGGGGCAGGCATCTGCTGCGACCTAATGTTCTCTAACAAACCTCTGAGGCCTTCACAGAACAGTTGTATTTATTTACTACTTACGTGACTTCTGAAGGCAATTTGTTTCACTGGATTTTATTTAGGAGTATCAGAGTACAGGGGGCTGAATACTAATGGACGCCACACATTTCAGATTTTTGGTGCTTTGTGTTGGTCTATCACATAAATTCCCAATAAAATACATTTAAGTTTGTGGTTGTAATGTGACAAAATGTGGAAAAGTTCAAAGGGGAATGAATACTTTTGCAAGGCACTGTATATGTATAAAATGGTATGACTGATTTTCCTTTGCCCAGTTTCAGTTAAATGTATCATTCTCTTGATGAGCCGAAGCAGTAAATGAGTGCTATGAGCTTTTTTTTTTTTTTTTACGAGGAAATCTTTCTATATTTTCCTGTTGTAAAACCCAGTGAATTATCCCAAATATGCAATGTCACCAAACCTACCACAAGTCAAGTTGACATTTTGATAATACAAGCCTTTTTTTTTTTTTTTGTAATCTACAGCAACAAAAAAAATAAATATAGTTGAATTGAATGAGTAATAAAGGCTGTGTTGTAGTGCAGAGCAATTGAAGTATCTATGACCGCTCCCACTCTTACAACAGTAAGTGTTAATCAGAGTTTAGTCATTTGAACATTTGTTTGAGACACAAATCTTGCTGTGACAATAAAAGGAGGTTTGGCTTTGTGTGCTTTTGTATGAATGTATAGGTTCATGAAACAAAGCTCTCTCATTCAAATATCAAAAGGTATGCAAACATAAATGGACTGACATATAGTTTAAAGTGCACAGCTAAACAAGTCCTCGGCTTAAGTTATCTATTCTTTGTCAACTAGTAAAAAAATGGAGCCAGATATTGATTCACAGGTACTTTTCTTTGTACAAATGAAAAATTACCATTAAAAATGCCTAGATGTGTATTTATACATTAAAAACACAAAGTTCATATTGCTACTATGACAGTGAACATAAAAGCAATTTAGGTGAAATTTTGGTGCACTTTCTGTGAGAGGGAGGCTGTTTTGCAGAATTTTTGAGGTCTGCAAACGTGATCATGTCTGTCAAATGTCACCCTTCATCAGTTCCACTGAATCACTTTGTGGTTGTCATTTGTGCTGTGCAGACTACAGTGTGCAGATACATAATGAAAAACATAGAAAATGGACAGTATGGTTTAACTCATGATGATATTTATTGGAGTTGTTTTAAATGTTTGTTTCCTGTTAGCAAAATTGTTGATATTAAGTAGATATTGCATATCACAATATAGAAAATCATAACATGGTAACTAAAAGTTAGCGCCAAACAGCTGATGCAGTTTTTGTTATACTGCTGTGGTATTCTAGGAAATTATTCATATGACAAATTCATAATAATTTGATTTGCCATATGTGTATGAATTTTTGCACATTTCAAATGTTTTCAAATTATTTAAATATTTAAAAAAAAGAACTAAATTGCACTCAAAAATGAGTGCAATTAAAGCAGTGTTGTATTTCTGAACTTTTCAATTTCTCTAATCTTTTTCATCCATATGTATGTACAAAGAACATAACAAAAGCTGAATCCATAAGAATGAACAATTACAACCAAACTACAATAAAAACTTTAAAACCAATGAGTGGGATAAGACATTCATGTTTTGAAATACTCTGTAATTCATTCATTTAATTCATTCATTAAATGAGAGAGGAAGGATACAGGGAAACAGTATTTGACATAAAAGGTGTCTACAGTTAAGGAAGGACGTGATAGTCGATTTTCTCCTTTCATCTAGACGTGCTCTGTCAAATGCAGCTGGATTTACCAACAGATGGTTGAAGTTCAGAACTGAAGAAGCATTTTGGCCTCCAGAATATCAAGCAGGTCCAGTGACCTTGGAGTTATCTATACTTAGCACAAAAAGTCAGGAAATTTGTGTTTGGTCGATTATTTCTTTGTTGTAACAATGCTTCTTGCCAATAAATCTTACACAGCTGGAAAGCCTGTTTATTTCCCTTTAAATGGTGCCACATTTGTAAGGAAAATGCATTTGTGGGTTGAGCAGTAGAGTAGAGTATGTGGGTTGCGTCAATGAAGAACTTGCCAAATCTTCTCTGCCAATGCCAAACAGCTTACCTCCAGAATTTGGGAGTGGAGAGGATGGAATGGCCTGCCTGCAGTCCTGACCTCGACCCCATTGAACACTTGTGGGATCAGCTTGGGCGTGCTGTTTGTGCCAGTGACCAACACAACCACATTGGCTGACTTGTGACAAATGCTGGTTGAAGAATGGGATGCCATCCCACAGCAGTGTGTGACCAAGCTGGTGACCAGCATGAGGAGGAGCTGTTGTGGCCGTGTATGGTACTTCCACATGCTACTGAGGCCCCTGTTTGTTAAATGAATAAATTGTTTAATTGCCAATATGTCTTGTTTCTTCAGACTTCAATCATCCAATCCAATAAACAATATCAAACAAGAGTCAATAACAGAATAAGCTGTTTGGCATTGGCAGAGAAGATTTGGCTTTCTTCATAGGCGTAACCCACATACTCAACTCTGCTTCTCAACTCACTCAACCCACAAATGCATTCTCCTTACAAATGTGGCACCATTTAAAGGGAAATAAACAGGCTTTCCAATGGCATGAGAGTTATTTGCAAGAAACATTGTTACAACAAAGAAATAATCGACCAAACACAAATTTCCTTATTTTTGTGCTAAGTATAGATCTCATGTGTGCTTTTAATGTATTGTCCTTACATTTTTGTGAAGCTACATTACTAAACAATAATGCTTTGCAGATTTTTCCACACTTCGAAGTGCATTACTAAGCAATAACAATGTCAATCTGACACAAACAAACAAACAGAGCCTATTCCAGCTGTCATGGGACTACAAGTGAGGTACACCCTGGACAGGTTGCCAGTCCATCACAGGGCTAACAGAGAAAGAGACAACCAGTCACGCTAATACCCACACCTATGGCAAATTAAGAAATCACCAACTGACCTAAGAAGCATGAAGTCTGTTATGGGGTCAGCTCACTTTCATCAGCATGGCTTGCTGATACATCTACTAAGGTGTTATTAAGGACATTTTTATTGTCTCACATTTCAAAAAGTTATTCAGTACTTCAAATGATAACATAACATAATTCCTAATATTATAAGTGCTAATGCAATACTGATTTGAAAAAGAAATACTGAAATAATAGTGTAGTGAAGTATTAATCATGTATTTTAAGTCCAACACATTGTTTTAATTAAAAATAAGATTAAAAAAAAGTGGGTGGATTACAATATAATAACATTTTGCAATAAGATCATTTACATAGAGGTTTCACAAGAAATAAGTAACTTTAACATATTGTGGACTATATTAATAATTATCCTTTAGGAACTTATTTGGGTTACAGAAACAATATTAAACACTACATTTATAAAATTTTAATACCTTCTCTTCAGTAAGATAAATACAGTTTTCTCTGCTGATTGGTATGCAAGCTACTTGGGCCTTTAATATCCTTATTCCAGTGTGTAAGAAAACCTTAAGGTTTCTGTCATTCGGTCACAGTGGGGAAAAAAAAACTTTTTATAACTTTTAGTTGTGAAATATTCCAGTTTGTCAAGATTTCAGCTTTTCACTTCATTTTGTGATGTTGATATACCAGTCGTGTTCTATCAGGGCAAGCAAAGCAAGCAATGCCCAGTGAAATCTAATTAAAACCAACCATCAACTAAAACCAACATGAAAGCAATCTCTCTCCTTGAATCTCAAAGTGTTCTGTCCCATAAGCTGCTCTCATTACATAAACCATCCTTTAAATTAATGCCATCTTGTGGCCACAGTTGGCTATTGTCTCTGGAAGCAGGCTTAACTCTGCTTGACTCCGATTCCACTGAATTCTGTAGTGCAGGTTGATTTCATGGGCATGTCTGTGTCCCGTTAACAATAGGCTGAGCTTGTCAAGCTGAAAGGCCTGCACCTTTTTCTGGTTGTTTGCACATGGGCATTGTGGAGCATTAGCAAGTAAACTAGCCTCTGTAAATTTATCATCTAAACATACAGCTCCAGAAAAAATTAAGAGACCACTGCAAAATTATCAGTTTCTCTGATTTTTCTATTTATAGGTATATGTTTGAGTAAAATGAACATTTTTGTTTTATTCTATAAACTACTGACAACATAACTCCCAAATTCCAAATACAAATATTTTCATTTAGAGCATTTATTTGCAGAGAATGAAAAATGGTCAAAATACCAAAAAAGGTCCAATGTTTTCAGACCTCAAATAATGCAAAAAAAACAAACAAACAAACAAAAAAAAAACAAGTTCATATTAATTTTTAAACAACACATTACAAATGATTTAACTTAGGAAGTGTTCAGAAATCAATATTTGGTGGAATAACCCTGATTTGCAATCACAGCTTTCATGCGTCTTGGCATGCTCTCCACCAGTCTTTCACATTGCTGTTGGGTGACTTTATGCCCTTCCTGGTGCAAGAATTCAAGCAGCTCAGCTTTGTTTGATGGCTTGTGACCATCCATCTTCCTCTTGATCACATTCCAG
>VUQI01056598.1:0-19651 GCA_015106735.1 Paratilapia polleni
GTTTGATCCTTCAGAGAGAGGATGTCTCACTGTCTGAACACTCAACAACAAATCTGATTGTACCGCTACATGCCCATTCATTCACTGTACACTGCGTGGAACAGAACATGTGGCTCTTTGTTGTGATGAATTAAAAGTAACAGGAAAACATGAAGTGCTGAGTTTGTGTCCACTGAAAGATTTTAGAAAATTTTACTTTGATGTAAGCCTGTCCTAAAAATCCTTGTATCCATGTAGTATTTAAAGTCAAACATCTCCCTCTAGTGGTCATATATAAACCATGTGGGAGGATGGTGTTAATATAAAATGTGAATCATAGTGTTCCAGTCAGTCATCAGTGTGTCTCTGCACAGCTGTAATTAAAATGTGTTCAGAGGGCCTCAGTGTCTGAATGGTTCCAGTTCAGCTCAAAGGAACAACAAACACGTGGATAATTTTCTGTTTCACTTCAGTCATCTTTTTACTAAATCACAGTTTAACAAGTAAAATCGTTACATTCTCCACATTTCTTTGAATGAATTAAAAAAGCACAACAAATGAAGCATTTTCAGTGTGAATAGTAAATATTGCAGTGCATGTGAATTGCTCTGTGATCTCTGTAACTCAATAAATTTCAAATTTGGAGGAAAAGTGGTGGGTCTTCATACAAGACCACAAGACCACTTCATACAAGACCACTGTAGACCTCTGCTCAACCAGTGGTTGAGCAGAGGTCTGAGTTCAAGCTCAGATAAACACAGCATTGAAGTGTAACTGAGTAGAGTAAAAGTACTCAGTTATAAGCAGCAGTGTGGAAGGGTGATGACAGGACTGTTACTGACCTGGTCGGATGGTAGGGTCAGAATTTGGTGTAAACAACATGACTTTGGAGCCACATCGTGTCTGGCCCAAGTTCTTACGATGGGAAACCGCCTCAAGTCATGTGATGCACCAGAATCTTTGCAGCAAGCATGCACATGCATCTTCCCCTTCTTTTTGTCTTCTTAACTCTTAACTAAAGCAGGCTGAGCAACAGGGACAGAAACTGATGAGTGAAACGTGCATAAATAATATTTATTCAATTAAATTTGGTTATGAAGAAGTCAGACAGTGTTTTAAATCTGTTTAAATTCAGTTTAAAGCATGTGAGCAGCTGTGTGTGTCACTGTCTGAGCTGTTGGAGACTGTTTTCTGTTTGAAAGACTTCTAAGTCCTGGTACTGAGACGGCTCCCCTGACTGTGGCTGTCTGTGGGCTCAGTGCTGCTGAAGCTGAGAGTGCTGCACGCTGTTCTTGGTGCTGAAACATTTGAGCTGATACAAAACAGCAGATGAACATTCACAAAGCTGGGGATTTTAAACTTTCACTGGCTCAGACTGTGTTTGTTGGAGAGCTTGTTGGAGCACTTCTGTGTCAGTCGATGGGAGCAGCAGACCACAGTTTAATCCTGGGACAGCAGTCAGAAAGGTAGAGTTGGTGACATTGCACAGACCTGGTGCTACATCTGAGACTCAGTTTTCCTGCTAAATCAGCTTCTCATTAAAGAGTAGACTTTTTTTCCAATTACCACCTAAACTATAGTCTGCTTTCAGGTGACGTCACATCTGTTACCCCCTGTCATACTCTGATATTACTGGTACATTGGTCACTTTTGGTACAGTAACAAAGAAGATCCCCTGCAGCACTGACTGTTGACAGAACACCTCAGAATGTAAACAGGTTCAATCAATATACTTATTATAGTATAGTATGAATTTAAGTCCATAGAGGTTTGTAAAATCTCCTCAGAGCCCCAAAATAGATTTTTATGTGACATCCTGATTTAAAGTCTGTGGGTCAGTGAAGAGAAACTCTAATGAGCATGTGCAGTGGGCCACATATTGTATAAACAGAAGCAACAGACTCATTTTCACTGTTGAGTCTGCTATCGAGGTCTCATAATGCATCCTTATAGTTCAAGTCCAATGTCATATCAACCTTTCACTAGAGGGCACTTTAACATAAACAGATGTGTCTCAGGCATTTGCTGTCAGTTATCTTAAAAAGACAATTTCACCAGTATGCTTTGAAGAAAATCCAACACATTTTACATGAAGGCAGTTTATTAGTGGAGTAAAGAGTAAAGAAGATTACAGGTTTGAAGTTGTGCCATACTCTTTCCATTTTCAGATGATTGGATTGAACAGTGCGCCATGAGATGTTCAAAGCTTGAGATATGTTTTTATAACCTAACTCTGCTTTAAACTTCTCCACAGCTACATCCCTGACCTGTCTGGTGTGTTCCTTGGTCTTCATAATGCTGTTTGTTCACTAATGTTCTCTAACAAACCTCTGAGGATTTCACAGAACAGCTGTATTTATACTGAGATTAAAGTACACACAGGTGGACTCTATTTACTAATTAGGTGACTTCTGAAGGCAATTGGGTGCACTGGATTTTATTTAATGGTATCAGAGTAAAGGGGGCTGAATGCTAATACATGCAACACTTTTCAGATTTTTAATTTGTAAACAATTTTGAACACCACGTATCATTTTCCTCCCACTTCACAATTATGCGCTACTTTGTGTTGGTCTATCACATAAAATCCCAAAAAAATACATTTAAGTTTGTGGTTGTAATGTGACAAAAAGTGGAAAAGTTCAAGGGGTATGAATACTTTTGCAAGGCACTGTATTCCTTTTAGATCATTTATTGGAGGGTTGTATGCGTGTGGGTACATGTGGTCCTATAAATCAACAAAGCAACATTACAGCTGTGTCAAGTAACTATCAAGATGTAAGTTATTTCTACAAAACAGTAGAGCAAATCAAAGAATATATATGAAGTCAATAAGCTTATACACAAAAAAAGTAACTCTAACTTCTAATAATACACTATGGGACTTAAGTAGGTGCACAGAAACACATCCATAAAGATATGCACACACATTTAATTTCAATACAAGGACTCTTACTTGTTTGTCTCATCTTTGTCTGTACTGTATATGACTTATCTGTTTATTATTCCACTTATCTATGTCTCTTGTTTTGTTTAAGAAAAAACAAAACAACACAAAACCCCCAAAAGTAACTCAGTTCACCTGAAACATTCATCTTAGTTCAAACTTATCAATAACAATTAATAGGGTGCCACCTAGTGGCATTAACTGAATATGACATCCACTCAATGCGCAATGCTTTGCAATGATTAACATTATTTAACACAAGTAACCAAATGCACATGTGGTAGAACACAATAATAGCCATCTTGAACTGATAAATAGTATGGTGAATCACAATATAACACTAGTACCTTACATCTAAAATGAGCTACACTATAGCTAACGAGGACAAGGACAAGACCAAAGGAAGCTAACAGTGGTGGCTAATTAAGATGTTTCCTTTACCTAAAATCAGTCTGAATAAAAACAACATCACTACCGACACACATGGTACATCAGTAAACATTCAAGAATCTTAAATACAGGAAACTACCCACTGTAGGTCTAAAACACACAACACAACACAACACAGACTGGACTGGTGTGCACAGTAGCCACACCAGCTGCCAGTGAGGGGGATTAATTTGCTTTCCAGTCCAGCAGGTAGCTAATCACTACCACAACATTTAAGGTGCAGGTGAAATTCAGAAACTACTTGTAAGGAGTCCTGTAAAGTCACAATAAACACAACATAAGACAAAATACTAAATACTGTAAGTCTTCCTAACAACTGCCATGGTGTCGACAGCAGGGTCCCACACTTAGAAATAAAAAATACAGTGCTTAACAAATTTATCAGACAACCTGTCATAAACGAACAAGAAAACACAAATGTTTTAGAAATCTGTCAAAAGCTTATTTAAAACTAAAAATTATGTTTTTAATTATTAGGCAAATAACAAACTGAAACAACTCAATAGTCCATATTTTCGCATAATAACCAAAAAAACCTAACATTTTGTACGGCGTCCTTTGGCCTTAATAACAGCTTGCATTCTTGCTGGCATTGTTTCTATGTACTTTTCAACAGTCTCTTTTGTTATTGAGTTCCAAATCGTTTCGAGCTGTTCCCAGAGACTTGCTTTGGATGAAACTTCTGTGCAATCTATCTTTGAAGCCACTAAATCCCAAACCTGTTCAAAAGGATTCAAGTCCGGACTTTGACTTGGCCAGTCCATCAGTTCCAGTACTCCAGATTCTTTTTCCTTGGTCAGATAATCTCTGCACAGCTTTGAAGTATGCTTGGGGTCATTGTCTTGTTGGTATATGAAGCCACGACCGATCAGATTCAGTCCAGAGGGGATTCCATGATCCACCAATATGTTGTGGTAGACCTTCTTGTTCCTGATACGGTCGATTTTCACTAATTTGCCCATGCCGTTTCCAGAAATGGAACCCCATACCACAATGGAATCTCCACCATGTTTCACCGTGGGTGTAATGTATCTAGTATCAAAACGTTCTCCAGCTTTTCTGCAGACACAAACACTGTTATGCTGACTGAAGAATTCAAACTTGGACTCGTCCGTCCAGAGTACCTTTTTCCAATCATCTACAGTCCAGTGTTCGTGCTCCCTGGCGAATCGGAGGCGTTTCTGGATGTTTGCAGGCCTCAATAATGGCTTCTTAGCAGCTATTCTTCCCTTTAAGCCTTGTTCCTGCAGTCGTCTGCTTATGGTCATTCTGGAGACCTTCTCAGATTCTGATCTGGAAGCATTTATCTCTGCCTGAAGATCAGCAGTGGTCTTCCTTCTGTCTCTAGTACTTAAAATCTTGAGGTGCCTGATATCTGCTTCAGTCAGCTTTTGTTTTCTGCCTCTTCCTTGGCGCATTCTGTGAGTACCTGTCTCGGCAATTGACTCCAAAGCATACTTGACCACACTGTGAGAACACTTTATGTCTTGCCCTATTTGTCTCAAAGACCATCCAGCATCATGAAGTGCTTTAATGCGGACTCTGTCCTTTTCAGTGAGTTCTCGACGTTTTACCATTTTGAACAGGAGTGAGGAATTTCAAACTGAATTCAAGTTTTTATACCCAAATTTGAGCCGGCACTGGACTTCTCTCAGAAGTCAGAGGTTAATCAAGCCTAATACTCAACCATTAAAACTATTTTTTCTGTTCAGGAATGCAAATAACTGGAATTTGGCATTTTAATTTAAAAAAATCAGTAATGTGTTTCACTATTTTTTTCAGGTTTGTCTTTTCTTTATATTAGTTACATACTGTATATTATTGTTTATATATTATTGACTACTTGTTGCCATTTTGGCCACCCTTTGGCCTGTGGGGACCAGTTAGAGACCAGCAGCTGGATTCTAGTGGTTGGACTGGTGGACTACTTCAGTGAGGAGTAGACAACATTTGGCTCTTGTAGAAACTCTGAAAACAAAAACACACAGGAGGAAAACATAAGTACAAAGTCAAGCCTCTCTGTACATACAGCACAGTGAAAGAATGAGCAAATGTCAGTGAATGTATCAGACCAATCACTGTTAAAATAATATAAAGTTTCTTTTTTAGGACAGACTTACATCAAAGTAAAAGTTTCTAATTCATCACAACAAAGAGTCACATGTGCTGTTCCAGGCAGTCTACAGTGAATGAATGGGCATGTAGTGGTACAATCAGATTTGTTGTTGAGTGTTCAGACAGTGAGACATCCTCTCTCTGAAGGATCAAACTGGTTTCAGAAGACACAAACTCCAGTTAAAGCTTCATTTATATTTTATCAATCTATCAAGTGGTCAGCTCAGTCATTTTCACTGCTGATTTTGACTGACTTTCAGCATTTGGATCACGTAACATATTGGACTTCGGGCACACTTTCTGCTGGTGTATCAGTAGTACATGAAAAGAATCGAATCACATATCATTGGCAGAGACATGCAGTGCTGTTTTGATACATTTGAACCATTTAACCAGTTTGGACTCTTCATGCCCCTCTACATGTCTCCAGTGATGAACAGAATATCATTAATTTGCTCATTATTTTAGACAAGTTTTGCATACATAAAATGACATTCCTAAAAGATTATCCTCTAACTCAGCATTCAAACAAACAGATCTCCATCTATATTTAAAAAAATGTCTAAACAATTACAATAAGAAATTGGCAAAGTGTATTATGTAAAACATTTGAGTTTATACCAGGTTAAGTTTACCTCTTTTCATATTTGTTCTCTCTTTTATATACAGCCTATTTTCTTTGTATTGTTACAAAACGTGCTGGATATTCTCAGTAGTATTTCAACGTATATTTTTACTTTATTCTTCCTTCTTTGTTTACAGAAAGATGTTGTAAAAAAACACTACGACCACGTTCTAAATACAGTTATTAATAAAAAAGATGGTGTGGTCACATCTGCAGACTGGTCTACACAAATCACTGTACAAAGTCATTGATCAAAACCACACGTGGGCAAAATACAGCCCAGGGGCCAGAACCGGCCCGTGGACCATCTCAATCCAGCCCCCGATGTCCTAAAAGGAAAACTAACTGGTCTACTGTGACTGCACTTTGAAAATAAGAGCGCAGAGATCACGCAATAGTAAACGAATTGCATCAGATGGACTATAAAAATGAAATTAATCACAAAATACACTTGGTGCTCAGTAATATACCCGGGAAGGCTGTTGAAGTAAATGAAAGTGTGGGGAACACTGTATGTATACAAAAACGTGTGCAAAAATAATAAATATTAGCTGAGCTTTTCTTCATTCAGTGATGCAGGTCTGAACTGGGATGTTATTAACATTTGAGTTAGCTACTCAAGTGAAAACTGTTTTAATTCATGAGTCAGATGAGTGACCATGTTTGTGTTCGTAATTTGCATCTCTGAATGTTTATTTTATCCATGCACTGATGCAGGTCTGTATTTAAACTGACTGTAGCACCGACTGAGACAGAAACATTAACATTTTCTAAGAAAATTCTTGGTTTCTGGAACAATGACCCAGAATTTCAACATATTCCCAGCAAACATTTCGAGGCTGAATAACCATCAGGTGGCCGTTTTCTCACTTTGTAAAAGACGGTCTGATTAGAGCTCTATTCTACGTGCAAACAACATCAACATCCATCCGTCTACAGTTCAGTTTTTGCAGTCGTACCCCGACCACTTTTGTCCAGGGAGGAGTGGTGAGTTCAGAAGGCAATGACATTTACTTTAAGTACTTTAAATCTACGTTGAATATACAACCTGTGCACTTTTAAACTACTTTTACTGAAGTTAAAAATCTAAATACGGTTTTCCCACTTTGTAAAACAATTTTCAAACATAAGATTATCCTTCCCACTGCTGCCAAGTGCTTGCTCATTGTTGGGGTCTCTCTCTAATATTGTAGGGTAGAGACCCTGCAATATAAAGTGCCTTGAGGTGACGTGTTCTGAATTGGCGCCATATAAATAAAACTGAATTGAATTATTATGGGCATTCATTTCAACTCTAACTCATGTCTTGTCTATTGTTCTCTAAGTTTTTCATTTGTTTTTTATTTTATTTTTTTTCCTATCTTAGACTTCTGGTGTAAAAATATGTAATAAACAACAGGAGAAAGCTGCGCATGTTCAACCACAACCCCAGACTCAAACTGAGTAAAATATGCCCGTATCACATGACACGGCATCCACAGCAGTATACAATGCAAAGGAAGTTAAGCAATGTGAGAATTATAAACCCCCCCCCACTTTGAAGAGGTGGATGGAGGGCTCTGTTGTATTTGTCACCAAAGGGTGTCACTGTATTACTGCATTCTTGAATTGAATTATCTTTATTTGCATTGTACAGCAGAATTAAGAATTTAAAAACCTGATCCAAGGCACCCCCCACCCCCCCCTTGCTGCACATTTCACACGCTGGTAGAAGTGGGGGAGTACTGTTTAAAGACATGCTGGGTTGAAACCACCCGCTACACACACCGCTGCTTTTTGTGTATGAAGCTGACTGAGCGTGGTGCAGGGGATGTCGGGTGGGATGTGCAGACAGAACTGGCGATATTTATCTGGCGGGGAAGATAGACGGGTTTGCATAAGACTGTGAGGGGTTCAAGACCAGGACAACAATGCTGGGCGCCGGTGTTGTCACATCACTCGTGTCTGTGGTAGATATACACAGGCCAGCCCCTCCGCTCTTACCCGACTCCTTCCTTCTGTCCTGCAAGTAACTTGCGCGGCCTGCTAGCTGCACTGCGGTGTCGGGGATCAGCGGGTGTAGCCAGCTTTCTGTTATAACCATCACACTGCAGTTCTGGATGAAGCTGCTCGTTCAGCGATCAGGAGCTCCAATTCTTCGACTTTATTTGTGATGGATCTGACGCTCGTGAGGAAGACACTTGGAAACGGCATCCCCGCTTCTGCTTGCTCTCTCCCCGCCGTCTGCGTCGCCTGCTGGTCCAGCTGACAATCCACGGCGAGCCCGATGGTCTAGCGACTTCCTCCAGTATGATGTGAGCCCTCTGAAAATCGCTTGTGGTGGATTCGATGTTGGTTAAGTCTTGTGGACTAATAACATCTGTCAAATTATGGTTGAGTGCGGGCGGCGCGCTGCCAGTCCGTGGACGGCCCGGCTACCTGCAGACAGCGTCTGTTAAATGGAGGAAGTGTCCAGTGTGGTACAACCAGCCTGTGGGCAGGGGCGTTTCCAGGGTTTTTCAAAATGGGGTGGCACGGGGGGAGGAACCAAGAACACAGCAGGGGGGCCCTCAAAGAAAAAAAAAATGTGTGCACGTTTGAGTTATTTTATTTCTAAGACTATTTCACCACAGTGGTAAGTTACATTATTCAGCTATAACTGAGCAAAAGTGACCAAATGTGAGAGTGAATTTAATGACATAAAGTCATCTGTCTGACCATCTTCATCACTTCTTACTGCTTTCAGCTATCTCCTACCTGGATGTGTCTTCTCTCTTTCTCTTTTTCATTCTGTCCTGTAGGATAGCTGTCCACTCTCTCTCCGACTTTGATGCCACCTCATCTCTCTCCCTCACTTATTCTCTGGTGAAATTTGAATTCTAGTGCTTTTCACCGAGTTAACATGAGAGTTATACAGATACCTGACAGCTCAGGTGGAGCGCAGGACTCATCCAGAGGAGGGCTGCTTTATCACAAAGTCTTCCACCGTGTGAACCTGAAATCTGGGTTACAGCTCACCTGTACGTGTGCGCAGAACAACACAAAACATTACTTACCTTCAGATCCTGACCCGTCCGCGTATTGAAGTTAGTGCGCAAATGCACACACGTGCCGTGTAATGCTAGGTATTTATTAAAGTCAGTATTGTTGATTGTGAGATTCGGACATTAATCTAAGGCACTTCTGATCTTTCTGAGTTCCATTAACTGCAGCATTTTGACAGACGTTTCGATATTGTATTCTACAGATCTGAGAGAAGAAGAAAAGCAAACTACATGAAAGTAATTTGTGGTGTTGTAGAGCTGTGTGACTACTCTTCTGTTAATTATGGGCTAATTTCTGTAATTGTACTAAAAATCTGAAACCCTGCATATCCATCGGCTCGGAAAGGGAAACTACAAATACATATTTAATGAAAATAACTGTGTCCGCGGCCGGATTGACGAATGCTCTGCACCACAGCAAAACCCTCTTGGCGTTAAAAAGCTACTGTCTGAATTTAACGAAGGGGCGCAGTGTTAGTTTTGTGACTTGTACTGAGTGAGTGACTGAAACAGGATTGGTATTTCCTGGGAAACCTGCTGCCGGTTGTTTGCCTCTGCAGAGGAGGCCAGCATGTGGAGTGTGGAGCAGAAGACAGGGGATGGGACCCGCCCCAGCAAACTTTAACTTCGAGTGAAGCTTTCTACTTTTAGTGGACTCATTTTTTTCTTTTTAATTTGACTTTTAGTACTGTTTTAGTGGCTGTGGAGGCACTTGATTGTGAAGATTTTTAGTTTAACTATTGGTGCGAGCCCCACAGCTGTGAGGTTTTGTAAATATAATTTTAGAACTCTTATGTTTATTCTTTGACACTTTAGTTGTTCCTGGCCTGGGCCGGTTTTATGGTTTTAATGTTTTAGTGTCTCTGAAATCTTCTTGACTGGTCGCTCCTTTCCCCAGCTAGCTGCTCTCCACCCAATTGAAAACCTCTTATTACACTAAAAATTGGAGGGTGGGGTTGAAATTTTTGTGTAAAAACAAGAGGAAGAGGACCTTTTTCAATTGGGTGGAGGATGCTAGCTTGTAGGGGGAAAAATGATGTGCGCATTCATGCACGTGGCACATAAACAGTATCTTCATTAAAACAGGGACGGCTCGGGATCAGGCGGTAAATGTTTTGTGTTCTTCTAGACATCACACAGGTCAGCTGTTATAGATTTCAGGTTTACACGGTGGAATAGCTTGTAATAATGCAGCTCTCCTCTGGATAAATTCTGCGCTCCAACTGAGTCTCAGTCCACGGGACCGTGCACAGTCCTCACCAATGTCTAACAGACACGTGCACCCTTATAGAAAACCATATTGCCTCTTCAGCCTTATTTCATTTATCTTACCCGCCTGTTTTCACAGAGAAACACGGGTAAAACCTTCACTTACACTGTTTTTTGTTAGGACATCTGACCCTCCCGCACACTCCCTCATGGGGCTTATTCATTTTTGAGCCATTAATTTGTGCGGCTCCTGAAAGATGCAGTCAGTTCATATCAATGAACTGACTGCATCTTTGTATATAAATTAGATCATCCAAAGAATTTTCCACTCTCATTTTTTCCAGTGTGTCATCACATATCCTGTGGCTCATCCTCTGATTTGAGTATGCTAACTAGCCTTTTATATCTTGAATATAGGAGTTACTTTGCATATACTCCAGAGGATGAGCCACACGATGTCTGATCATGGTGCTCTTCCATCTGCAGCTGAGCACTGACTGACGTTTCCCAGCAGCAGAAACTCCAGCATGTAGCAGCAGCTTATTTAGCATATTTAGCTCCATAGGCTGCTGTATAGCATCTGTAAGTGGTAAATGTATATTTTGAGCTGTGATGAGCTGTTCTGTTTATTTAGGGGGAAAGTGTTTAATTTAAAATCCACGTCCAGCAACGTGCAGCTGGGATTCTTTTGGGACTGCATGGAAGCACGTCTGCAGTGGGTGAAAACCCCTCTCCGTCGGCTCTATGTAGGCAAAAACCTCTGCAAATGGACACAACCACGGTAGCACAAATTAAGTATCAGTTGTTTTATTTACGCATATTTAACAATCTGTAAGTCAAGGGAAAGAATGTCACAAACATTTTTAGACATTTGTATGCACAGGAAGCTTTCTTTGGAAGCAAAAATGATCAGATTTGTGAAGTTGAATTTGTGTTTACATGATCAGTATTTATTCAGGTTTGGATGTACACATTTGTAATTGTAGTTTTGCGTTCAAATTGCTTTGTATTTGTGTGTGGATTGAAGTATGCATTCGTGAGTACTTAAAATTACACACAAATCATTGTACCCATTTGTAAATGTTAGTTTACGCTTGTGGATCATATCATACACATTTGTAACCCTTTTGAGGCTAATTTCACTCCATAAAGGCCAAATATGGGCAACAGAGAGTTATACATGTGAGCCACATCTGTGTCATCAAACATTCATTACTGTCTGGGGAAAACGATGAAAAAGAAAAAAAAATTATTCTCCCGACATTCAGACTGCTTTGTGGTTAAATGTTACACTTAGTCCACCTGCTGAGGAAACAGCACAATTAAAAGGATTGTGAACCACAGAAAAAAGTAAGAGTATTTAAATGTGACTGACTTTTGATCCACCACTTTGTCTCCACATTTGATACTTAAAGCAGCCTTAAGGTCGCAGAGTGTCACATTACATATAAGCACTTATGTTGCTATTTATATGTATATGGTAAGGCTCCTCCCTGGATGCTGAGAGCACAAAAACTGCTGCCCATGCACACAGGAATTTAAAATGAACTTAAAAATAAAATGAACTTTACAGCTTTACAGAAGAAAAACAAAATGTTTACAGTCTGCTACCAAAAAAAAAAAAAAAGAAAAATCTGAGGACATTCGCTGGTAAAAACAGATTTGTGCACATTTTCTTTCTTCTTTTCATGAAATTACATTTATATAGGCACTTATACATTCATGAGACACATTTTTTTGTAAAGAAGCTGTAAAATGTAAAAACCAAAAGACAAAAAGACAAAATACATCTATATATGTATCTATGTATGTATCAAACTAAGGATGTCCCCCATCAGGAGGTATTTTCCAACTGAAGCAGCTGCACACAAGCTTCTCAGTTACTGTGCAGTTTGATGTCTGTGGTTCAGGGTCTGCTGTGTGCTCTCAGGAGCCGTAATGAGGACATCTATTAAACTGGTTTCTTCCTTCTGGGTTTGTTTCTGCATTGTGTGGCCCACTGCACATGGTCATTAGTGTTTCCCTCAAGGACCCACAGACTTTAAGGATAAAAATCACTTTTCTGTGCATACAGAGAGTAAGATGTAGACTGTTTACATTAGGAGGTGTTCTGTCACTGCTGCAGGAGATTTTATTCACAGCAAACAAAAAGTGACTATAGTATTATAGTACAGTATAGGATAACGGATATGAAGTGACCTGAAAACAGACAGTAGTTCAGGTGGTAATTTGGAACAAGTCTGATCTTTAATGAGAAGCTGGTTAAGCAGGAAAAGGGAGCCTTGAATGCAGCACCAGGTGTGTAGCAGTGTGTAGGGAAGTTGCCTTGCATGCTGTGTGACAAAAAACAGCTATGCCTTTCTGATACCTGCCCCAAGACTATGGTCTGGTGCTGCCTACTGACACTTAAATGTGCCAACAGGAGGAAATAAAAAGAATAACCCTTTAGTGGGTTTTGCTGTGTAGTAGAGCTCATTTTGGGCTTTTAATTTTAATTCTTGATTGACGGTTCAGTCTGACATACACATTAAACCCTGGTGAGGTATATTTGGCCCTAAAACTCACATGGTCACCTCCAGTTTGACCTGGCAGCTGATATAGTTTAGCTAGTTTGTTTTTGATGGCTTACCAGGCAGAATTATATAAATTAATAAACAGCTGATGACCAGAATTATTTTTCAGAAATGTGCTCAACCAACATAAACTTAGCACAAAAAGTAAGGAAATTTGTGTTTGGTCGATCATTTCTTTGTTGTAACAATGCTTCTTGGCAATAAATCTCATACCGTTGGAAAGCCTGTTTATTTCCCTGTAAATGGCGCCACATTTGTAAGGAAAATGCATTTGTGGGTTGAGCAGCAGAGTTGAGTATGTGGGTTGCGCCCATGAAGAACTTACTAAATCTTCTCTGTCGATGCCAAACAGCTTATTATTATTACTCTACTCACCTTAACACCTTAATGCTGCATTTTTATGAGCTTGAACTCAAACAGTGGCCTCAGCTTTGGTCATCAGGGTTGTAGTGTTTAAGTACTGGAGCTGACAAATCATGTGTGCAGTGCATGGTTGATTTGTAACTCTTTTCTAAGGTTGTAATGTATCAAGAAAAATGAACGATTTGTATCTATACAAAATCTGGATTCCTGTATAGAAACAAATCATGTTTCTCATTCACTAGTCATAAATGTATTGCACCATCCACATGATCATAGTAATATTGTTCGTACGCATGCCTCTACATCTACCTTGAGGCCTCTTGATTCTGTGTATCACAGTGTGCTGTGATTTAACAGCTGATTCTTCTTTTACTAATCATCGTATCTTGTATGAAACAGTGGGTCAGTCTTTGTAGTGAACAGAAAAGAGCAGCATTGCAAGGCTCTGTTGCAGAGATTGCCTGCTTACCTCTGATGTTGCTGAACAGATCATCAAGTGTCTCTGCCATCCTCATCTTCATCTCAGCGAGTCATGAGGAGGGTCTACATGAGTTACATCACGTGTTGTGTGGGCCAGATGCAGCTCAAATGCCACAACACAACTGACATGTGGCTGACATAAGGCGGATCTGTGGCTGAGTCGAGGCAGCCAGACTCAGAAAAAAATAGTAACATTCATTTCTATCTGGGAAAATGATGAACACTTTCCTCCTGACTGATTTGTGGGTGGACTTTACACACAGACTGTGAACCAATGAAATAAACAAGAATATTTAAATGTGATTCTGACCCACTTACATAGTTACAGAGCCAGAATCAAACAGGTTCTGTTAATGTCACATCCAGCTTTAACTCCATCTAATCCAGCTGAGTCACTTCTGTTCTGGGTTTTAAGGACAATTTTCTTTTTTCTTTTTAGCACGTTTCAGTTAAAGTCTTCAATCAGCAGCTTTATTCTGATCACATGATGACTTCATCATCAGCTTCAAGAACAGAGAAGAACAGGTTAAACCTGACAACACCCAAATGACACAAACGAATCCGATCACATTGTTAACATACAGAGTCTGCTCATAGGCAGTTAGACGTTCTTCAGATTCTTACAGATTTGCTTGTTCTAAGGTAGGAAAACTTCCTCTGTCAAACTGACAAACAGTGCAGGAGGTGAAGCTGAACTTTAAACTACAATCTTCCTCCATTTTGTTCTCTGCTCACAGTCACAGGTTCATGAGGAGCTGTGCAGGTTTCATTTTAATTTTAGTTTCCTTGTCACATACTGTAGTTACAGAAGGTCAGTGTTCAGATTTAGTATCAGCAGTTAACAGGATAAACCTGTGCTCTACAGGCAGGACTTTGTTCCCCTGATAACTGACGTAAAGCCTGATTTATTTATTATTTATCAGCTATAAAGAAACATGTCAGAAATGTGTGCTCAATATTTGCATTCTAATATCTAAAGATCAGCTTGAGGATAAAACTGATCGACTGTTTTTAAGCCTTTAGTGCTGCAGCTTCTCTGTGTGATTTTCATAAGGGGTGTTTCCTGGAACTGAGCTCAGGTCTGGGACTGGATCAGCAGGACTGCAGTGAGAGTACACCTGTGTGACTACAGATGATGCTCTGAACTGTTTAACATTCACTTTTACAGAAAATAAACCAAACATGAATCCTGACAAAGATACTTAAGACATAATCAACACCACGAAAACAGACAGAGAACAATTAAATTATGATTTTTACATTTATTCTTTTTTGTGTTGCATTTTGCACAAAAGTATTAATTACATGTGAAACAAATAATGAAGGAGGCACATTTAAGGTTCGGGCTGCAGCAGTTGTTCATAAATATATCAACAAACTTGTCTCATAACTTCTACTTCTATTGTTTTTTTGTTTTTTTAAAGAAATTACTTTTAATTTAAATTAATCAGCTTCACTCAAAACCTGAAAAGAAAAGGCCAAAGTCTATTATTATTATTATTATTATATTAATGAACTGTTATCTTATCTATATCTAGGTAGAACAATGCACAACAATGTTTTACATATCCTCTAAGATCCCTTATATATGAAATGGATTCTTGTATAGAAATATTTTTCTGCAAAAGTGGTTAAATTGACAGATATTGTGATATACCCCATATATTAAAAAACAGCAAATTAATGCCAGGCTGAATGGGAGATGCTACACCTGAACTCATGTAATTTCATAATGAAAGGTCTGATTCATCCCACATTGGGTGTGACAGTGGGCAGGGGATTCCTCTGCATGTCTGAAAAAGCAAAATGTTCAAATCTTGATGTATTAAGGAAATACAGCCATACAACCATACAATAGGTGGAAATTTCAAATATGTGATGAATGGATCCATATACTTTTTCATAGTTTTTGCTCTGATTGTCCTGAAACACCAAATATGGTTTGTTAGAAAGGTCGGACTGTGCTGAATCCAGCTTTATATGATATGTTACTGTATCGGGTATAGTCATTGTTTTACATTAAAAAGTACATGACATCGTCCGAGTAAAATACACAGGTGTGAAAGGGGTGCATCTATCGAAAGAGCCACTCCCCTGCTATTTAACAAAACATCTTTAACAAAGCCAGATATAGTCTCTATGTGAGATATAATAGACAGAATTTGAGCCCGATTGGCTGAGGGTAATTTGATTAACTTCAAGCCATTACAACACATTCAAGTTGTAATTTGACCCATCCCCATGAGCCACAATCTTTACAGATGTCTTTCTAAAATGTCCAAAGTAAGTCTTTGAAACTATATGATTAAAAAAAACAAACTAATTTAGCATAGACAAAGAAACTGATTAGTTGCTAGCTGTAAGCTCGTTAGTGGTAAGTCATGCTTTTTAAGGGATATTGCTCATTGACTCTACTTCTCGGACCTTATCTAACAGCAAATGATACTTGACATTACCCTGTACTTGTTTTATGTCAGCTACCTTTGTGTTCTTGATCTGTGTTGGATTTTTTTTCCCCTGCAAGCTAAAATTATGTTCCTGATCAAAACTATTTAAAACAGTTAAGTTCTAACTGGATGTTTCCAAGCCACGGTTTACTTAAGTTTTTGTTTCGTTAAGCTAATTTGCATAAGCAAAAATTCAAACTACATGCCACAAAAAGTGTAAAAATTACAGTGCATGAGAGGAAGCAAGCCTGAAATGTTTTTTCCAAAGACCTCTAACACAAAGCATCAGTTTTTTAATGTATGGGGTCTATCACAGTATCTGTCAACTTAACCACTTTTGCAGTAAAATATTTTTATACAAGAATCCATTTCATTTATCTGCAGCATCCTCCTTCTTAAAAGGAGGATGCTGTTTTTGTGGATCCAAGTGCTCATCCCGGGACAAAAGGACATATTCATCTCCCAGGTCAGGTTTGCTCCAGTTTACAGCTTTGATGAACTTCGTTGTTGTATGGAGCTCGACATGACAGCGTAACGTTCTGTCCAGACTCAGCTGTGATGTTTTTCTGGTCTGAAAGATAGAAAGAAAAAGGAGGTTAAAGGGATCAAAGTACAACTTCTTATTTCTACAGCACTGATCATCATGATGAGGTACAAATACCACTGGTCTCTGCTGAACCAGAGGAAGTACAGTACACATTGGGTTCTGATATTTGGCGGTCAAAAAATTAGCAGCTGAAACCTGTGGGAGAATTCAGTAACAAAGATGGCGGTTTTCCTGCACCTGTACCAGAAGAGCCAGTGAAACAGAATCAAGAAACATGAGCCAGTCGTGTTGTTGTAATCATGCACTGCAGTTTTTCTTTCCTGTGAATCAAAGTTAAAATTTAGTCTCTCTAAACAGCTTGTTTCATTGAGATTTTTTAGAAACCTGTCTACAAAAACATATACACTTTGAGAGACAGACAGATACATAATATAAAGAAATACATTATACACACTTGTAAATGTGTGAGTGAGATTGCAGATGCATTCATATAACCTTTGGAAATCATTCTTTAAATTTAAAATACACAACAAAAATATCACCACGAGGATACCTTTATTATGCTCAAGGGACACTTTGTCACAGTCAGGAGAAATCACACAGTCATCACGCAAATAGTACTAAATGATAAATAAATATACAATAAAAACACAATAAGTTAAAAGTCCAGAATGAAATAGCAGCATTTAAAACATAGTGAGATATTTAAAAGACCAGTGGTAGCAGTGACGAATGAATGAACAGTAGTCAAAATGTCCAAAATGATTCAAAGCTTTTCTTTTCTAAAGTTTGGTTCAGGAAGTGTGTGCAGGTCTGTAATAAGTGAAATTTTCAAGTGAAGTTATGGAGGACAGTGTTTCAATCTGACCTCATGGTGGCAGTCTTGTCTTTCTGTTGTAATGCTGCTGTAGGTAGGGTTTAAAAGCAGAACATGTGTTTGAGCATTGAAGGAAATTTACTGTAACCTACCAATCAGCTGAAATCCTGTGAATCCATCACTCTCTGTGCTGTGTTCTGCTTTCAGTGAATAGTTCCACAATGACTTCTGATGACTGAACAGTTTCTTATGTCCACTCACTGCCAGCACAGAGAAAGAAAGTGAAAATCTATGAGGAGTTTTCCTTCACCAAAGCTCCACCTCTCTTCTTTTCTGCTCAGTTTCATCACATTTGTCCTGTCATCTTAAATGTCATTTTATTTTCTGCTTCTCCTTCCACCAGCAAAGGAAGCAAACTCTTCAGAAAAACAATATCTAGATCAAATTACATGCATTGGGCAGTGCGTGTAATTTGTAATGTGTTAGCCCTGTGACAGACCAAGCTGCCATAATCCTGATCTAATTCTAACTTTAACTCAAAAACCAAGTCTTAACCCTCAAATAGACCTTTGAAGGATTGTGAAAAAATGTTCTAACATTCACGCTGATGACCTAAAACTCAAACTGGATCTCACAAAGACAGATGGACATGTTTTTATTTAACTGGATTTTTTTAGTCTTTGCTTTTGTGTGATAAATGACATCAGTCACTCACTCATTATGTTTGAATGAATGATTCTCACTCATAATCAGTGTGCTTAAAGCTGCCCTCTGTTAAAACAGTAATTTTATGATTAACTGCATGTGATGTGTTTAGGGGACATTCATAAACTGTAAATACTACAAAAAGAACCTGGTCTTTGTGTTTATGTGCACTTTCCAGGGTTTACATTTTGGTTTGACTGGAGTGATTATAAGCCACTCCTCCTTTTAGGGCTCCATAGTACATGGACATGGGGTGACTTGCATATCAAAGTAACCATGTTAGGTTCTTTGCTATAGGCCTACATCCCTCACATGTGGTGCCTGCCTGAAGTCTGCAGTTCACTGACATCAGGTGCAGAGTATCTCCTCTGCTGCAGCATCTTCAAGACTGAAGCACCTTCCAATGTGTTTGGAGGTGTTTTGTTGAACTTCATCAGATCAGATGATTCCTCATCTTCGTGGTTTACCTGTATCATCCAGCAGCACAATGTACATTGTAACGTACAGGGTCCCAACAAACTAAGGAAAGAGAACATGTTGGTTTGATAAATTAAAAAAAAAAAAACTCTGGTAAAAACACAAACAACCTTCCACTGGCAGTCATAAGTATCTGGTTTTACTTTTTCTTTTTCTTTTTTGATGGCATCCATCATATTCTGCAGAAATATGCATAGTTTTGTAACTTTGTGGTAGCTCTCAGTTTTATGTGCAGGAAAGACAGCAAGAGGTCAGCTGCCCTGCTTTCTTCACAGCCACTGGGTAAAACAATGACTTTAGAAAAGTGTCTGTCCTTCACTGATGACTTTTGCCAACTAGAGCCAATCAAAATGTGGGTCATTGACTCAGTAACAGACCACAAGTCAGTCAGTGGTTAAAGCAGAGAGAAGCAGTCACTCAAGCAGCAATCAGACCTGCAAGTCACTTCCTCTCCGCTGAACCACAGTCAGCTACAGAAAGAAACAACTTTTTCAATTAATCTGCAACATGACCAACACAATCAAAGTTTAAGATAATTATCAATCATTTTGTTTCATTTTTACTGTCAAGAGTCTCTCAGATTAAATAAGAAAAGTTTGCTCTCAAATCTCGAACAAATTGGACTGTCAGTGAAGGCATCACGCAGGTACTGACATGTTTTTAAATTGTATTTATTTTTTGTCTTTGGTTTCCTGAATGACTTCAGCCACTCACTCACAATGTTTGTTTTAACTGTCAGTGAAGGCATCACACAGGTACAGATGTTCCTCTTTAGGTCAGTTGTAGATTTTGCTGCTGTCCATTTTACTTCACTCTGCAGTGTAGTTTTACCATTTTGAAACTTTATTTCTCTGCTTTTCTAGAGTCAAACAGAGAAACCTTTTCTTTTGATGA